>UELX01000252.1:0-96828 GCA_900480035.1 Eupelmus urozonus | reverse complement strand
CTCTGCTTTCGCTCTCTTCGATTAAGAGACTTATTAGGTTTTTTAATTATTATTATTAGTTACTAGTAATTATTAGTATTAGTTATTAGTAATTATTAGTAATATGCAATAGTAGTATTCAGGTATACTAGTAGTATTTAGGTGTACACAGGATTTTCGATGGGGCGTTCAGATTTTCTGCTTAAAAATTCTTCTTACTACTTAAATAGTTGCACTTATTATTTTTAATCTTTCGACATTTATGAGTAAATCAATGTATGTATAATCATTTGTATAAAATAGAAGTTTATTTAATTTGTAATTATTTTTCGAACTTCAGATGTCTCAGTAGTTGTTATACAAAAAAATATTTTTAACAAATAAAACATTCGAAAATTAAGATACATAGATATTTATCAATAAATTTAAAAAACAATGCTAACTGCTTATTACTTTATGGAAACAATATCCGACTTCACAAGGATCAGTTTTAGCTAAAAAATAAATTATAAATTTTGAATAAATTAAAAAAAATTTAGTAACTTATTGTTTATGTAGAACCGATCAAAGTATTACCTCTGCATTCTTTGAAAACATCTCGTGTTCCATTACCATAGTCCGGAATTTTTCCATCTAGAGGTAACTATTAAAGAAAACAAAGCCGCAATAAAAATATTTCTTAATTTAAGTATATTTTATCGAAATTATCATGAAAATAATACGTATAAATGAATGATAAAATCACAAACTATTCACTGAAAAAAATTTATTTTAGATGCAAATGGAATCCATTTGCTTCAAATAGATTCCCTTTTGATTTGCGACTTAATAGTAATTCTTTAGCAGGAAGTGAAAACCCCTTTTACAAAGATTTTCCGCTACAAGCAAGAACCTAAAAAGTCATTATTTAGAATATTTCCACTTGTAGCAAATGGATGTTCTCTTTTGATGTTTTTGTTCTCTTATGAAAAAATCACGCGGTCAAGTGGATTCGTCTTTTTGCGCGTAGAATACATTTCTCTCAGTGATTATTTAAAAAAATATTAGATTACAGCTATCGATAATATATGTTACAGAAAATTTCAATGTACTTACATATTTTATTTTTATCATCATGCAAGTTACATAGCAGTTTCTTTTCTGTGTAGGGAAGTCACGATATTTTATTAGAGCTTCTGGAGTGAGGTCTTCTGTTTTAGTAAGCCCTGAAAAATATTTTTTTTTATGACTATAATATATTGAGATTTTATTTTATAAATTATTACCTAAGGCAGAGACATCTACACCAACTTCAGTTAGGCAGGATAGTACATGTTTCTTTACGGTTTGCAGGTCCTCTGGGTAAAATTCAGCATTGATCTACAGATAAATTTTAGGGAAAAAAAAATATAAATAAAATTTAACTTAAAACAGAAAGCGCTAAAAATGACTTTTTTTAATTCTGCTTAGTAAGAAATCAAAGACAAAGTATTTTACTTAAATTTATTGTGATAAATTAATATTTTTTCTTGATATCATAAGTAATTGTGAATTATTTACATTATTAATATTATAATTTAATTTTGTGCATCACAAAAATACTTTTTATATGAATAATTTCTTCCTTATTCCCTTACTTAATTATAATTTTAAAAATAGCAATTAACTATCAAATTAATAGAAAAAAGTGATAAAAAGACAACATTTTTACAGAAAAATTTTGTTTTTAATCATACAGAATATTATACAGAATTTATATACGAACCGCACATGCACAGAGAACTAAAGTGAACATGAAGACCCGCATTGTTGATGATAGGAAATCTTAGCGTATAATGATCAAAGAACGGTAGTTTCACTTTTAAGAAGGGTACTTTAACAGATTTGAATTTTGTCAAACTGAACTCTGACCTAGAGTGCGGTTTATGATTGGTTTAACATAATTTATCTCAAAGGCGTTTACTTTTTAAGGCCAGTCAAGATGTTTTCATCATTTTTTTATGCTAACGATAAATTATAATCTATCTTAGTTCATAATTGAATTAAAAAAATTACGTTAAGACTTTGATTAATAATATTATGTCATTAGATTAGCAATATTTTGAACATGCAGCCTCCAAGTTTGCCATAAATTCTTCACCTAAAACAAATTGCAAACATTTTTATATTTATGAACTTTTGCTATGCTTATTATTTGGATTAAATAATGTATATTTGTTTGTTGTATTAAATCCAAGTAATCCTTTATTGGCGATTTATTCTGTTCTGATCTCTTTAAGAGTCATGAGCTTAAATTTAGATTTACGTATTTATAAGTCCAGATTTAGAAAAAAAAGAAATTTTGTTCGAAATTCTGTTTTAAACAAAGGAATATTTTATTATATAAATAAACGCTTATGAAAAGTGATTTAACCTAAAATACATCTGCAAGTCATAAAGAAGTGGGTTCAGGATCTGCAACTGTCTGAGAACTTCCCGGGAAAATTCATCTCCCGTTTCCAAAATAAAAATTTAGAAATGAGATAAAAAAAAATTTTCTTAATTATTTATATATAATAAAAAAATGTATATAAAAATTAGTTTGTAATTATCGAACATGTAAAACAATAAATAAAAAGAACTATCAGAAAAAATTATAAATAAAAACATTTATTTAAATTGATTAAATAATTATAATAATTTCACTGCCAAATCGAATAAATAGTCATTTACATACTGTAAAAATAATCAATAATGAAAAGTCGCATGCATTATTATTATATAGAAAATGAACATTTATTGTCGAATACTTTGATTGATATTCATAATAATATTTAGGCAGATTATCATTTATTAAAAAATATCTGATTGGTCCTCAAAAAGTTATCATTCTTCTGTCATATACCAATAGAGTTGTACATGTCTCACATACCAGCAATAATCAACGATCGATAAAAATATTCATTTACCAAAGGATTGTTAATTTGAATGTATCTGTAATATTTAGAATTAAACATAGAATTTATGCAGTGTAGACAGAGTAAATATATTCATTTCTTTCTAAAACTTAGACAGAGTAAACCTTATTTAGAATTAACATTGAATTAATATCTTTCATAGATATTACAGTCTTTCTTTATAGTTAGTGTTACTTAATACAGATGTCGCTACTCTTCAATTCCTCGAGTACATTTTACTACCTTACCTGGTACGGATACACTCTTGCAGATTATATGAATTATCAGTACCTGATGGCGCTATAATGATGCACTTTAAATATTTTTTGCTTATTAGCTTAGGCACTATATTGTTTAAATTATTTTTAACTTGACAAATATAATTTGTTCAACTTTATACTTGGTATATTGAATAAAAGTCATAATATGTTTTAACATAAAATACCTTATAAACATAAAAATACAATATACATCTTTCACAAAGTGGAAGTATTATAAATTTTAAAACTGTATAAAATAATATGGGATTAGACTCATCAATTCAGCGCAAAATTAACCAGAGAATGCGTGCACACTTATAAATGTAGATGAAAGGAAAGATTCAGCGTTAATTAGGATCTTGATTTTTTTCATCGAGGCAAAAGGCAATAAGCAATGCTTGACTTGCACTCCTATTGAATGTGAAACTCTCACGATAAAAACTACATTATTTTCATTGGTTTATCTTCATTTTTTCAATCGTGAGATTGCCCTTCATTATTTTATTATCATTATTTTATATAAGTATGATAAAGTGTAATGTTTAATAAATGCATTCCTTACCTTTCTCACATTATTAATGTGCTTATCATCTTTGTCAATTAACGATGATTTTCATTTTTTCGAAATAAATTTTTTACATTCTATTAATCACTTTACAGTATAACTGTGACATTATTAACATCTCACATTCTTTAAATACATAATATATAAAACATAAATATATTTATAGAACTTTAATTCTTTCATACCTTTAATATTATCAGATTATTATATAATTGGTATTTATATCGAGTATCACTAGAACAATTAAGCTTATTTAAAATTTTTCCACCAATTCAAACAGAAAGAACAAATAACAATATGTTGACTAACAAGAACCAAAAATTAATCAACTCTACCAAAGATCAAAGCTCAATTGGAAAAAATATCCAGCAACCATCCCCACAAAGCTTAAAACTCCCACTCTTATCCCAACCCAATCCAAGCCACCCTCGGGAAAACCTTACCCACGGTGACACCAGCAAGCCCGAAGAACACGACGAAGCAAAGAAAGAGAGAAGCCTACGAAGAAGTAGAGAAGAAGCAGAGGAAGAAGACGAAGAAGAAGCGGCCGTTCTCGCGTGCACAATAAACTAGCCTCCGCGTCGCCGTCGATAAGAAGGAAGAGCCCTCGCGCCGCGGAGCCGAGATAAAGAAAGAAATAATGAGAAAATAAGAGAAGGAGAGAAGAAGAAGAAGAAGAAGAAGGAGGAGGAGAAGACGCGCGCGCGCGCGCGACGGAGGTAGGGGGCAAGTGTGTGGCGCGCGCGCGCGAGCTTGGGTTCGACGGCCGGCTGGTGGCCCAGTGACCGGGACCGGTTCCCTCCGCTTGCTCCTTCGCGCTCTCGCTATATACTCGCTTGCGCGGTTCCTCCTTCCGCCTTCCTTGCAAACGCACAACTGCATCATCTCTCTCGCTCGCGCGCGCCCGACCGAGCGAGCTCCTCCTTCTCTCTGCGCGCGCGAGCTGCCAGAGAGTCATTTCTCGTCCTCTGAGCCACGCCGGGAGAGGTTGGCTCTCTTTTCAGCTTGTATATGGCTAGAGTTGCTGTTTGACTTTTGTGCTTTTCTGGAGGAGGATGGGTGCTGGTTTTTTGGAGTTTGGGTTGGGGTAGGGTGAGAGGGTCGTTGATGTAATGTGGGTGTGAACTATTAGAGAGATTTTATTAGACTGAAAGATTGAGCGGATTCGTAGTAGTGTTGGTTTCGATACTGCCCTTTAGGAAGTGTTATCAGAGTTGTCTCTTTCTTTGAGATGAGAAATTGTTTATGCATAAGAAAATTCCATTTAAAGTCCTTTAACTTTGAGGATTTATTGATCTTATGCGATCGTAATGAAATAAAGTTCGAAATTCGTCTTTACACATATATATATATAATATATTAACAGCTTAGGTACATATGTATATAATTTATAAAATTAAGAAAACGAATCTTTCAAAATTTTTAATACCCACCAGTTTCCCGATAATTACAAAAATCAATACAAAAAACTCTCATCCCTACCAAACTCCTCATCACATTTTCCACAATCCAACCCACCCACAAAACCAAACCCACCCGTTTTCGATCCTCCTCATTCCCTCTCCTCATCCTCCTCCAATAAACGATCCCAACTGCGCCTCTTTCTCTCCCTCAGCTCACACGCACCACACACTCACTCACACACACACACACGTATATAACTTCTTGCGAGAGTCGCGAAGAGCTCGACGTCATCCTCTCTTTCTTCAGGATTGCACCTCCGTATACACTTCTTCTCTCTCTCTCTCTCTTCCCTGTGCGCTTTCCATTATCAACTCCGCGCGCTCGGCTCGGCTCCTCCTTTTGTTCTTATGTCGCGCTTGCGCTCGTATAGGGCACTGCCTCAGCCGCGCGTCTCTTCTCTTCTCTCTTCCTTCTTCTCCTTGTTTTGACTACTACTCTCGCTTCCAGTTCTTCGCTTGTCCTTTATGTCTTTCTTATGCCGGCTATTTACCTTTGTCCGCTCGGACGCCTGTGCGTAAGCACAAAGGGAATGACTATGCGCGGCTCGGTTTTTGCGCTAGCTCGTTTATTGATAAGAAGACGGGCATGGCTTCTTACTTCTGCAGCTTCTGCTTGCTGGAATTAATGAACGTTTATTTTTATGGATCGTTTGCTGGGAGCTTTTTGCTGGATTACTTTGCCGAGTCGTTGTTTTTGGTTAAAATGATGGAAGGGGTTGACTGTGGTGTTTAATTAGTTGAGTAAATTGACGGAGAGTGGTAGTTTCTTAAAAACTAACGTGCTTTTTATTACAGTGCCGTCCCTTTAACATAGAAAATGTTTTTTAACCATCTTTTTTCACGTGGAAAAATATAATAATTAAGAGAAAAATAAAGAATTTGTTATGCAATAGGTATATTGCGTATTCAGTAAACCTAAACTATATTTTCAAAAAATTAAAAGTAAAATAAGAAATTTCCTGCGTTAAATAAATTTCTAGTCCGAGATGTCAGTGCTTTTGACAAAAAGTCACTTTTTAACAATGTTTTTTATATCTTCACAAGTATTGAAAAATGCAGAAATTAGTAAGTTTGGTGTCATCAATTTGTTTGGCATTCGACAATGGTAACATTTTTGTACTTACCAAAGTTATTTATAAAAGGGATGAACACACATATTAATAGCATAAAATAACTTTTTATTTACATATACACATGCAAGAAAATGGACAAATTCTTATTTATATGAATATTTACATATTTGATTTGCAAACCTAGTAGTTTACAAGGTTATAAAGAAACAAGCAAAAATGTCTTTTACTTTCTAAGACAATATGTCAGTAAAGAATTTCACAGACCGTAGGTTCAAGATCAATACCTCTATACTACTATACTACCTAGCATACTGCTTCTTGGCAAAATTCCGATACTTTTAACACGCTTGCATAGCGTTCCTCAGAACAAGATGTTATGCTTATTTGACAGATAAATGTTTGCTAAAATTACTTTTTGCAGACATATTTGAAATTTATAGGCAAAAAGTGTGTTAAAGTAATATATGTTTGTTTGTTAATTTATCAAATATAAAGTGAAAAACACTGAAGATAGAAATGTGCAAGAAATGTTAAAAAATTAAGAAGAATACACAATCAGTGTGCTTGGATTTTGCTGAAACTTTACAGTAATATTCTTTGACAAGAGTTGCGAGATATGTGTGCCGGCTTTTTTCTTATTAGATCCTAGAGTTTCAAACACGATCCATTTAAGTAAAAGTGGTTCAAAATTATGGTTCTTATAACTTTGTCAAAAAAAAGTTGTAAAGAACTGGTTGTTTTTACAATCAAAAGTGGAGAAGGTAAGCTATTATTTAAGCTTTTAAACAAATAAAACATGCTATTACATAAAACGTTTCTAATAATTAAACATTAAGCTGAAGTTTACCCATTTAATTTAGGTATATTGATTCTCAAATTAGAATTTGGATTAATGGCCAATCGTTTGCAACTTTAAACCTAATTGTGTATTTTACTTCTAAAAAAGTTTAGATCAAATCTTACCTTTCATACTCTTATAGTTACTTTCTCAAACGATTCTCTACTCTATATTTTAATTTTAATTTCCTCTATATTTTAACCATAATTTTAACCCATTTTTGTTTCGGTGAATTACATTATAGGAACAATTGTCTTATATCTTTGGCCAAATAATATCGTTGTAAAGTTCCAGCCTAAAAACCATAACCCTCACACTAACCCCTCTTTTCATCCACCAGAACCACAGCAATCGACCCCCAACCACTAAAAAAACAAAATCTTTAACCACACAGCTTATAAACAATTTAACTCTCGCTCGATCTAACTTAATTATTTCCTGCCCATCCCAGACGCATCCCCGACGCTTTTAAACAAAGCACCTCTCAATCATCTCCCTCGTCTCGCCTTCTACTCATCGGTCCGGCGAAGCTGGAAGCTTCTAGGTACTAAGCTCGAAGGCTATACACTCGCGATTGCAGGGGAAGAGTCTAGCTCCTGGCTCACGCGCACATACACGCACACACACAGAGAGACACAGACACTCGGAGGCGCGGCTAAACAAGCGTGCGCGCATCTTGGAGGTATATACGCTTGCGTTCGCTCGCGCGCGAAGGGACTTTAAATTCTAGATGGGCAAGGGGCAGCGACGGCGGCGGCGGCGGCGGCGGCATGGCAGCAAGAGCAAGAAGAAGCGAAGGAGAGAAGAAGAAGAAGGGCCTGAAAGGAAAAGTAGTCTATGCGACCGAAGGGGAAAGGAAGTGAAAGTACAACGCGTCGCGTTTGCTGCACATTGCGTCTCGCTCTCTGCGGTGGTAGTATATAGTAGTAGTAGTAGCGCTTCTCTCTCTCTCTCTCTCTCTCTTTCTTTACCTCTCCTGCGCACGAGTGGACTACCGCGTACTGCATCCCAGATTTCGATTTCCTTCCTTCCTCCAGCTTTCCTTCCTTTCTTTCTCTTCTTGGCGTTTTCCTTTTTTTTTTAAGGGGCCGCCGCGCGCTGCTTGGATATCCGCGAGAGAGGGGAAGAGAGCGAGGCTTTCTTTGGCCGGCCGGTTGCGGCTGGGGATGTGAAAGTCACGCTGGGTTTGGTATTGTGCGTTGACGATGGGATATGCTCACTTTGGCGAGGTTTTTGATTGGTTAGCGAGTGTGGGAGCGGTTTTGTTTTATGAAAGTTATGGGGGTACTGATATTTAATAAAGCGGTTTGATTTTTTGATTTTTCAATTCTGTTAAAAGGGGGTATTATTTATTTGTAAAGTTAAACAATTTGTACAATTAAAAATAATAAGGTTTAGTTGAATTGATTCTCTATGTTAATGTTGTCAGACTTAAAGAATAGTTAAAAAAACTCTTAGCTCTTGGCAAAAAGGATAAAAATAAATAAAATGATTAAAAAGTTTTCCAATTCTTTATTGCGTCATTATTAATTAATGTGAGCAGTAAAGGCATATTTCAGAAAACTGAAATTTCATAAAAAAGTAAAACTCCAAATTTAAACTTTGCTAAAAAAGTAATGCATATGAATGATAATAATGGCAATAACAAAATAAAGTAAAAATTTAAATTGCAAAAATCAGAAAAAAATGTATTTTAAGCAATACATAATAGCAAATACATTATTAATTTTTACTTCCGACTTTTTTCTGAGTCATCACATTATCATACGTACGCACTAAAAATCTACATTACTCTGGAACTACTATTAAAACTGTCAATACAACGCAACCTTGAAAATCGATCATATTATAAATTACCCTACCTCCTTATCTTTCACCAACCCGCAAACCAAAAATCTCATTTTAAAATAACAAAACCCACCTAAACTAACACTTCCACATAACAAACGAATCAACACAGACCCAGCCAGATCCCCGCAGAGTTAACAGAGCGGTGGTCTACGCGAAAGCACAAAGAGTAATAGAGAGGCAGTAATAAGAGGAGCCGCGAAAAAAGGACGAGGAGCGGCGGAGTCTGTAAAAAGGCAGGTGCATCTTTATTCTCCGCGCGCAGATATCTCGCGCTCGCGCGCGGGAAGGAGCCGGTTTGCCCGCGAGGGAGCCATAAGGTCTTATATATACTCTCAAGAAAGACGGAGAAAGAGAGAGAGCGTCGCATTAACGCGTGTGTCCGCGCGTATACACGTTCTCCAGCTTCGGTGTATGTGCATATACGTGAGTGTAAACTCTGTATATGTGCTGCGGCGCTCCTGCGACTCTTCTCTATGGGTGCGCGCGATCGTAGATGGAGAAAAAGAACGAGGGGCAGAGAGAACTTCCTTATTCAACGGATAAGACTGCGCGGCGGCGGCGACGAACTTTGTGCCGCTGTGTTAAGCCTGTGTGCGCGCTGTTGGACGGCCGACAAGACTGATGGATGGATTGCGCCTTGCTGGATTTTTTTTTTTCGCTTTGGAAGTATGGTAGGTTGTAGTGTTCTTTTTTTTTGGGAAAGTTGAGATTTCTTTTTGGTTTGTTTGAATATAGGTAGTTTTTCAAGTCACTTTCCTCTATGTCAATCATGGAGGTTTGAAGCCTGACGTGCAGGTGGAATGTTTATTTTTACGCGTGTCTGGCCATACTGGTCTATTTCTACTGTCCGGCCACTCTACTGAGTTTTTATTTACTGATTGAAATACGGTTTATTTCTTGGGGTTTGAAGCTTGTTTATGTGGACTTTATTTATATCAGAATAAGAGATGTATAAAAAATTATTATTGAAACATTATGTTTTACATTATGTAATGTGTATGTAGATATAATTTTTGGAATACTTTTGTATTTCAAACTAATGCCATTCGTAAATCCAACAATTCATAAATCCTTCGATGCATTTTCTTCCTAAACCCACTCCAAGAAAATCAGTAACCAAACACTACGGCACTAAAAGAATTTAAGATTCACGCAGGGTGGGACGGAAGTTTCATCGTGACGTTCAAAAAACACTTCCGGATTTAAAGAGTTATTTTAAGAATACTCATCGAATCCCCCCTATAAATGCATCTCTAAAAGATTTACCACGTTGTAAACATAACTTTTAATCACCGCATAAAAAAAACCGTCTCTACCACCTTTATTTATACTCTCCCACAAAAATTCACTATCCGCACTACATTATCCTTACCAAAACCCAAAACTCTCCAAGCATTAATATAAAACTCGAAATTTTCTGCCGACATCATCCTCCCATTATGATAATCACGGCGCATAACGAATGTTTTGACATCCACATAAAGGATCGAGCTCGAGCGCGAGTCTTTCGGCAGCCCGACTATAGCAGACGACACGCCGGCACGCGGTACCACGTGACTCGCGGGTGAAGTGCGTCGACCGCATATCAAGCGCAAAAGTTCAACCTTAAACGTATACAAAATCGCGTGTGCGGTCGAAAAAAAAAAGCGAGGCGCGCTTGATTATTCCGCGATGATCGGATTCGTCGCTCGCGGCATGCGACTCGAGAATGAGAGGGAGATAGGGTGGGGGAAGACATTCGCGAGCGCGCGCGCGCTTGTAACGTGCTGCGTCAAACTTTGCCCTCTGCATCATTAATGCGTTGAGAATTTCGTTCGAGACTTGGTTTTAATGTAGGGGTTTTTGGGTTTGTATTGGGATTTTGAAAATTTTTATAAAAATTTGGTTTACTTTAGTTATGTGCGTTATAAGAAAATTAGAGAATTATCGTTAGAGAATAGATAGAAGACTAAACTATTTCGTCTATAAATGTATATATTTCATACAGAAATCATCAGTCACAATTTTCAGTAGTATTAAGAGAATCCTGGAAGAATAAAGAGATTATTTTAGTAATTTCGTATACGTACTAACCTTCTAGTTTATAGTTATTACAATAATGTAAATTAAATAAAACTTAATACATTTAAAATTTTTTTAAAATAAACAATTAAAAATTTAACAATAAAACGTACAATCAAAGATAAATCCATATCAGACAACACCAGCCCCCACGACGGTCTAATTTCATCCTGCTACAATCAACAAATCCATACACCATCCACCGACCACGAAAAAGAAAACAGATAAAAAAAAAAGAAACCAACAAGTTAGCATTCGATCGAAGTTACTCGCGGGGCCAGTGCCTGAATATGAAGCGCACTCTCGCGTTGATTCATGGCCCGGAGGATTGAGCCGTGAATTTTAATCAGCCGAGAAGTGTTTTAGAGTCCTCCCTGGCTCCTCTGCCCAGTGCTTCCTTCCTCCTTCTCTCTCTCTGTCTCGGTCTGCCTGTGCCGGGCCCGTCTCTCTTTCGGGTTCACACATCCGTTCCTCGGCGGCGCACCGACACTCATTATGAAAATTAAGTAAGCATATTTAATGCATGCTGCGGTATGGACGGTTTATTTCGTTGGGTAATTAGTGGAGTGCGTGCGTATGAGAAGTCACGCTGGAGTGAAGAGTTGTTTTGATTTTTGGGGGATTAAGGGAATTGCTGGAGTAGAGATTGGGGAGAAGCTGAGATTGCGGGGTGATTAGATAGGAGTCACGTTAGAGCGCTTTTGATATGGTAAAATTTCGTATAAAATGAATATTTAGGGGCTTTAAATGTAAGATTACTTGGTATTCATTGTTAACTAAAGCTTGACTATACTATAAAGATGCTTGGATGCGTCTACTATATCTCCCCCGCAGAGCTTGCTTAGCTCTATTCTCTAGTAATTGTATTTTTTTGACTATCAGATGTAAAGTTTCAGTTTATGTAGGAATGAACAGTTTTATAAAATTAGAAAAATTTTAATATTATATACCATTTTTGTGTTTGGAAAAATGTAATGTAATTTAATACAAATATTTTTAATTTGTTTATGCAACATGCGACTATTAAACTGTTACCTTATTGTTTAATAATTATAAATTTATACCTTCCTTGAAATTTTTACTGTTTTCCATTGGCATTTATACCTCATAAAAATTCACGGACACAGAAGCTCGTTTAACGCATTCTTCATTCACATAAATTCGCCAATTTGATTATACATACCACTGTAAATTTCACATATTTTAGTAAGATATAAGTTTGTTTTGTTCGTTTGTGCAGCATTGAAAAACCGACAGACTTGAAGCTAACTTTTTTTTGTTTACTTGTCGTGATTATGAATATTTTTGTATTTATAGAACATGATTACTTGATGGTTAAAAAAAAACTATAAATAGACATATGAAGCAAAATATCGGGTTGCTGATTAATTCTATTTTTTAAAACTATTTACACCTGCCTGCCTATAATTTTTAAGCTAAAAGCATAAATTAAAAAAGCGTGTAGTAACTCAATGCACATAGAGTTTTTAAATTGATCCATTGTAACATGATATGACTAATAAATTTAAAAAAATAATATCATTTGCATCATCTTCATATATTATTGAATGTAATCAATTATCTCCATGGAAACTTTTTTGAATAAATAATTCCCTTAAATACTAACAATTTATAAAAATCATAGATACCGTACAAATTTTTTACTCAAAATTGAAATAAACAGTATTTATATATTTAACAAGCAATGAGTGAGTAAATCAAAAATTTCTCTGGCGTGTGAGGTTACTGCTCGAACTGAAATATATATTACTTTATTATCGACTTAATTTTGCGAAAAGTAATGACGCATTATTCCCTAAAAATTCGAGAAAACAATAAAATATTCTGACAAACAATAAAATATTTTTAACAAATTTGAAAATCAAGAAATTTATGAGAATAATGAAAATTTTCAAGAAAAATATAGCATATTTCCTCGCTTTTTAGGGCCAAAAAGCAGCCATCACCATTTAATCGAAACACTAACTTTTCCTCACCCAACCACCCGCAATAAACAAATTTAACCAAAAAAATAAAACCAAAATCGCACTCAAACCAGCCTTAACAACATCTACACTCAACCCAGCTCCCAAGCGCAAAGCCGCTCCCCGGCTCCTTGACAAAGAGAAAAGCGGCAAAACACGCAGAGCGGAGGAAAAGCGGCGACGACTCGCCGTTACTCAAAGCCTTTTTTCCTAAAAACAAGAGAAAAATTAGAAAAGTCCGTAATCGAGCGGAAAAGAGCCCCGCTGCACGCTCGTCGCGATCGTCGCCGATAGCCATGAGCGCGCGCTGTTACCAACACGCAGCTCGCGAGCGCAAGAGAGAGAGAGAGGGACTGACTGCTCGTGAGAAAGACACCCCGCGGAAGTCGCTCATATTCGCCCGCAGAGAGCAGCGCTTGACCCAAATTCGCCGAGTTCCTCGACCCCGGTTGACTGCTGCAAAGCTGGCCCATTTGGGACTCTTCTCTCTCTCCCTACCACCTCTTCTTCATCTTCTTCTTCCCCCACCCTCGGTCCCACTTCTTCTTCTTCTTCTCCCCCACCACTCGCGAGAAGCAGCTCTCCTCCTCTGTGTATACATACACACTCGCGCTCGCGCCTCTCTTTTTTTCGCCTGCGGAATCCATTCGCGCGAAACGGCCGCGCGGGATGAGCTTAACGCCCTGCCGAAATGACCGAGAGCCTGGCTGGATTGTATATCGAGCGCGCGGATGGATATACAGATGCAGAGAGATGCGGGCTAAAGATCTGCGATGGAGGATTTGACTTTTAGAGGAGGGAGTGCGTTACGAGGACGGAGTGTTCGCTGGGTATTATGCCTTCGTTACGAGGCTGTTACAGCAGCGAAAATTTCGTGCTTTTGTTTCGTTTGCTACGCGGCTGCGGGAGACTCTTACGTGCAGCTGATTCTATTGGTTTTATTTACGACGTGGATAAATGTTTGGAGTTGCGCACGGAGCTGAGCTCGGGGTCATGTTAGATTCATGTATTTTCTCTAGTAGAAATGTGATGTGTCTCGTCGGATGCGATGTTTAATGGTTGTTAAGAGCGGTGGTAAACGGATTTTTTGTTGGAGTAGTTTCTTGACGATTTGTGGAAGTGGTTAAGAGCTGATCGAATGTTCGTCAGATTATTATTATAGGATATCAAAATATAGGATTTGTTTAGTTATTCTTTTATTCAAGCTCTTTTACTTTGGCAAGCAGTTATGTCGATAAATACATATACTAAAAACGTTTTATTGTCTTTGTTTGAAAATTGGTATTTAAATTTCATAAGCATATTATACAACATATTTTATTAGGAAAGACAGTCATACTTGTCAATATCAATAATTTATTAGATGATTTCAAAGTTTTACTTATTTTTAATTAATAAGTATTAAATTCAATATTTAGAAACATATTAGGAAATAAAAATGGAGTTTCAGTTTAATGATACCGCATGAAGAATAATTTTTAATCAATTCAAATATTTCTGATTATTGATTATTTTTGTAGTGTAATATTTTTTTTAAGTCGATTAGTGAAAATTCATTTTAAATTTGATAAAATCTCAAATGAACTTTTTGAATATTCATAATATGTTCAATAAATATTCAGTTACGAAAAATTGCATGAAGTAGGTAAAAATTTAGAGCTACGTAAATATATTTTCAAAAGCGTAAATGAAGTTATTTTGTTAGCAAAAGATTACTATTTGAAATTCAATCTAAAAATATGAATTTATTAAAAATTATTAACAGTCGTTAATCACCACAAAAGATATAAAAATTAAATTAACTTTGTCTAATTGTACTACAACGAAATATTATACTATCTATATTATGTCACAAATTGTATCTTTTATTTCGACAAAGAAAATGAACTCTTACATGATAATAATTTATTAAAAATTACTATATTTTGTAATAAATATTGCTAGAACTGCAGTAAATTTTACTAATTCTATCAAAACTTGCTAAAAAACGTAATAATTTCCTTTTACTGCATAACTCTGTCTCACCGTTAATAGAAAACAATATTTCTAGTAAATCATTTCCTCCTCATCAAAACACGTTTCTTTAAAATTCATCAAAATAAATCTTAATTGTCTCTCCTTAACTAATCCACAACATCTCCCAACACCTCATATTCCCCAAACCTAAAAAAACCACTTCCCAAAAACTCAACTCTCTTAACCAACCCATCCACCAAAACTCGACAAATCTCAAAACCTCCAATCACCTCCAAAAAACTCAAACCCCACCAACCCATCACTCACAAAAACATCCTCAACCCCACAACTCATGACGGATATAATCAGAAAATCACGCAGCGCGCGCTCGACCTCAACCACTACTCGGCTTCATAGCTTCCCGAATGACCAAATCGGCCGGGCAACCCTAGTTTAAGTCGCTCTCATGCATGGCCGTACAGAGAGAAAGAGAAGTGCGAGAGAGCGAGGAACGAGCGAGAGAGAGAGAGCGTGGAACGAGCGAGGAGTCTTGCTCTTCTCTCGCTTGGTGTGCAAAGTAAAGAGGAGCTGCTGCTGCTGCTGTTGCTGCTGCTGCTGCTGCTGCTGCTGCTTGGGTTCGTTGGCCGCGGCTCGCCGTGACCCAGTGCGAGCGCTAGGACATTGACTCTGCGCCATCGCCATCCGCGATATATACACCGACTTCCCGCTCCGCTCGCTTGGGCTTGCCTCTTCTCTTTCTCTCTCTCTCTCTCTCTCTCTCGTGCACGCTGGCTCTGCCCGGTCCTTATATATACATGGCTACGATTCGACGGATTGACAAAGGGAGAGAAGGAAAAAAAGGGAGCCCGCGGGAGGAGTTTCATCGAATTTCGGCGATACGCGAGGAATGCGGATATGAGAGGATGGTGGGAAATGTCTGCTTGTATGGATGTGGCTTAGGGCTTTGTCTGAGATGCGAGTTCAAGAGCGCTGGGGAGAGGAAAAATTTCGCGCTACCGAGCCAACTTCTGCAAGACAAGGAGGATGATGCTTGTAGGCTGATGGGACTGGATCATCTAGTTTGGCAGATATTTTTTTTTCGATGGGTTAGGTGATTGATTGAGACTGCGTGGGAATGGGTTAAAAAATTTGCGGATTATGGGGGATTAAGGAAATTTGAGTACGGTTTTTTATAAAGTCTGCATTTTTCGGAAATTTGGATTCTTTTATTTATGGTATGTTTATGTGAGATTCTTTTATAGGCAAAAAATCGAATTTGTGAATTTTAAAGTCGCGGTTTTCAAAATTTCTTAAATTATTTATTGGTAAGAGTAGTAAGAAATTATTATGATGGAAATTTGTTTTTATTTGGAAATAACAGTTATTTTGTTGTTAATCGTTTCATAGTAACATTTAAATTTTTAGTATACAGACTATAAATATAAATTTTGCTCTATTGTGTTTTCAAAACAGTTAGACTATTAAATAAGAGCAAAAACTAGTTTTATCAAGTTAAATACTGTAAAATGTAAACGTATACACCTCTGCGAGCGTAAAGTCTTCGATGGGTCATTGACCGCGCTCGAAATTCAGTTCGAACAATTCTGATTTTCGATGATGCAGTTAAAAAATTTTTTGTACGCTAGTAACAATTCATATCTTGGCATTTTTTCATTAAAATTTTATTCAAATTTATTTATGAAAAATAGTTATTTTGTAATAAATTTAATTTTATTATTTAAATAATTATGTAAATACTTCAAGTATCTTTTGAAATATCAGTTATTATGAAACTTTAAATACAATATAACAAATGTAAATTTTTGTGTATATACAACTTTAGATATGAAGTATTACTTAACGAATGAACTCACGATATTTATCCTTAAATTTCAAATACATGATTTTTAAATACCAAAAGTAATCTTAATAGCTAAAGATTATTAAAATTCTTGTCGAATGTTTACAATTTACGCTGCAATTTTGTCATAAAGTTTTCAACGATTTTTAATAAAAGTCCAAAGCAAAATAATATGGTCTTTATTAAAAAGTCGGCGGTATACTAAGGAAATCGTAGATTAGATATAAATTAAATTTCTTCAGACGAAAATTGCTTTCTTGTCAGATCCTTATCTTTATCCGACTGGATTCTAACTGCAGAGTGTAATCGTTACTCCATAAATGAATTCTCTGAATATCAGAGAAAATCTTTTAATTACTTTTATTAAATAAAAGAATTCTTGTTTTTCAGTTTCAGGAGATGTTTTACAGGATACACTTACGATTAGACAGAAAAACGATCGTAATCAAGATCGTAATTTATATATTTTTATTGAACTATCATCTACAGGCAAATAGATATCTGCTTTTGTATTATTTATCTGCAATTAATTAGATTCGTTTGTAAAAAGCTATTAGTAAAAAAAGTGAACTACTTTCCAGCATTGTTATTGATGATCCAATTTGTTTATTGACTAGAACAACAACAACGCAACATTAACAACAACCGTTACTGCCCTAGTCGATGAACATAATGTACAAATATTGCTTTTAATTTATTCTTCTTTATTAAATGTATGTACAATTTTGATAGTTATTAAAAGTACTCATTGTCTTGAATTATCAAAATTTTCTAATACTTATATGCAAAATAATTTTTTTTGTCCGTGACAAAATAACACAAATTGTTGGGAAAAACTCATATATCTTTAGTGACATTTCACTATTTCTTAGTTAACACTTTCTACATTTACATAATCATAAATTAACTTGAATAATTTCAATAATTATAATAATCAAATAAATTCATTCCTTTGCTTTGCAGTGCGTTATTTATCGGTAAAATCAATATAATTGACATTTAAATTAATATGTTCTGCATGATACAAATGCTTTCTACACATGAAAGTGCCAGCAGCAAGTTATAATTTTGATAATCTCGTACATAAAATAACAAATTGAAATAATTAAATTAATCAAGTTCTTGGCTACCCATATGTGTGCACTCTATTTGAACTTGCCCCCTAAGTATTGCACGCCTTCAATTAATTTTATATAGGAGATTTTGACTTTAGTAAAATTAGAAAAGATTTTTCCCGCAGTAAATAAATATGAGAACACTGATCAAAGATACCAAAAAATACACATGAAAGAGTGTCACATTCGTTGTTAATAAATAAACTTAGCCAAAATTATATTATCAAATGTCAAGTGAATTTTGTATAAAATTTTGAACCAGCGAACCCATTGAGACTCTGCTAACCATTAGCTAAACTTGCAATTGAAAATTTTTAAGAGAAAATGGTATAGTTAAAAATCTGAAATCCATTAAATATTGTAAAAAAAATTGTAACTGATATGAATAGTCAGCAGTTAAAAACGTTAATCAATATAGTAAAAGGTACTCTAGGAAAAACAGAAACTAAAATAAAATGAACTAAAGACTAGAAAAGCAAGACGAAGAAGAGGAAGAGTCAGAAAAGATACGAGCAGAAGAAGAGTAGATAGCCAAGAGACAGCAAGACAGCAACTCACACGCTGATAAAAAGAACAAAAAGGCAAACGTAAAGGGACAAAGGAAAGCAGAGCCAAGCGTATGAAGAAAAGTCAACGAACAAGAAACAATAGAGTAAACGGGAAAAAAGAAGAGTTACACGGTAATAGAGAGTGACATTGATAGAAAAAAGAGAATGTACCCTTCTACTTATGAACGCAAAGAAAACAGAGAAAGAGAGAGAGAGAGAAGCATGAAAAAGAAGAGAAAGAACAGCATGACCCGCGTGTCGTAGAGTCCGAGAATCACAGTCAGCTGATGCGGCGCTGCCCGAGCAACAGCTGAGAGAAAGAAAGAAAGAGAGACGCGGAACACTTCGCTCTCCTCAAGAGCACGAGGCGGCAGCCAGCGCGCGCCCGCAACGAGAAAGGATTTTATCAAACCATACCCGCGGGGCAACGATCTGATCGACGTTCTCGCGCGCGGATCATCTAAGCTCTCCGCGTACGCCTTTTTTATCGGTTTTTTTTTTACTTACGTCGGCGCGATAATGCGGACGTGATCGATTTGACGTTTTTTTTGAGGCTTGGATGCGTGTTTTTTTTGGTTGGGTGATTTTTTTTTATTATTAGTGTGCAAATTTTTTTGCTGAAGATCTGTGCCGCGCTATATTTAGTCTCCCCGAGGGGAAGAAGGTAAATTGGATTTTTGATCGATGTCGGAGATTAGGGTCAGTCGGAGTCGTGGATTTTTGATGCTCATGAAGATTGTGACGTTTTGCCGGTTGTCTATCTATGTCGGCGTGATGGTTGGGATTTTATTGTCGGGGCGTTATGCGAAATTATAAAATACCTGGGTTTTTTTTTAGTGCCGGATTTTCGAATACAATGATAAAGATATTTGAATTTCTAATGCCGAGTGATTTATTGGCGGGGAGAATTATCTTCAAATCAGAATTTGTCGTTTTTGAATAGAAATTATTTAACTCGAAAATAAAAAAAATACTAATTCGTTAATATATAACTGCATGAAACTGTATTTGAATTTTATGAAGATACAAACAGTTATATCTATTCAGCTTCTGGGAGATAAAGTTGATCTTTTGACAAATAATTGGTATGGCTCGTACATTTCATTTAAAATTATTCTCTAATAAAAAATGACATTTTTATGTGCCGTTAAATATGTAATAAAAAATGTTGTTTAAAATAAGTTGAAATTATTTATAAAAAAATTAATAATTTATATGTTTCATATTACACTTTATATTTAACAATAGTAATACTTAATAAGCATCAATCTACCAAACACTAAATTTCCAAACATCTGTCGACTGCACTAATTCATTATCAAAAATCCCATCAACCTTTCCCACCACCCAGCACCCAAAAAACCCCAAAAAAGAAGCAACAGGTCATCCCAAATCCTTCCCCCAAAAAAACCAACCGAAAGAATTCAGCCACCCACGCTCGAGCGCCGCTCATCAAACGCTCCCTAATGAGATGCGCGAGGCTCGCACTCTCGTCATTTCGGCATTCACGACACGCGCTTCCCTCTATCCAGACCCTGCACGCACACAGCCGCGCGGGCTCTCCCTCCCTCCTAACGAAAAAAAAAGAGCTGGCGCAGAAGTAGAGATCGAAATCGATCGAGGAAATGCTTCGTGGAAAATTCGGCACTTTTCCTTTCGTCGCCGGGGCCGAAGCCTCTCGGCACAGAATCGATCTCGCTCGGCGAAATTCCGCGCACGTTCGTCGGGAGAGAGAGAGAGAGCTGGATCTTCACGTGGACGTTGAGCCGCACACACGAGCGTAAGCTTCCTCGTGGCTCGGCTACGTGAGATGCACGACTTTCTTTTCCTGTCTCCTTATCTCGGGAATGCAAGGATTTTGCATAAATGTTGCTTTTACAGCGCGCCGAGTAAATTTATCTATTCCAGAAACTGCCTTGGAACTCGCGCCGGTCTCCGTGAGTTATTGCATGGGAAATTTTCGATTTTTCTTTTCTTTCAAGGTGTTTCTTGCTGGGTTTCTGTGTGTGTGTGTGTGTGGAAATGGCGCTGGAGAACTAATGTTAATGTCGGTTTGAAATTCTTTGGAGCACTTTCGAGAAGATCTATTTTCCACAATGGTAAATAAAAGCGCGAGCGCCTCGACTGACTTGCCAGAAGTTTGTTTTCCCTGCGAATAATTTATTTTTAACAAAAAGGGGTTTGGTTTGAGAAGATTATTTATCGGAGTGTTTTGGTTGTTTTGAAATTTACGTTAACAACTTTATCAAGTTATAAATCGTAAAGATTATTTATGGATTAGTACTGTTTACTGCCGTTTTGATAATAGAATTTTTCGACCAAGTTTGATGGCGAATATGTTTTGAACAAATTCATGAGTATTTGTTTTTAGACTTTGGGTAAAATGGAAAATTCGAATTTTTCTCTTCCACAGAACCGATCACCATTTCTAATTTAATCGCTCCCTCTTACACCTCAAAACCATCGTACGAAACATCATAAACTTCAGTCAACTCGAAAAACCCATCAAAAAACCTCATATCCATCCAATCCCAAGGCATCCAAACTTCCTAACTGTCCATATCATCCAAGCAACCAAACCCAAAAGGGCTTTTGACGAGGCTTACAGCATCCGCGCAATTAATCCTAAATCGTTCCCACGCGCGTTTTATTCACACTTAACTGTATTCAGTAAGAAAATTCGATGCCATTAAGCAAGCCGCGAGGGCCGCTCGCGCGCTCCGAGACACATAATTGAATAACGGGGATAAGAGCATAGCGGACTCTCAGCCGCGCGCGCACGTATATATACATACGGACGGTATGAATCGTAACGTTCAATTACGAAACGCGCCCGAGACGCGCTCGTGTATATATACACAGCCAAAAGTCTGCCCCCGCGGCGGTCTTACTGTGTGTATGTGTGTGGCTATGGTTGAGACCGCGAGAGAGTGGCTATATACCGTTAGAGCACTGCGGCAGCGGCATCGCGTTTATTTTTTTCGGAAGCGCGAGAAAAAACCGCAGCGAGCCTTGCATGGACGGACAAGCTCGGCTGTCCGCCCTTTTCTGTGTGTGGATGATGCCTGGAGATGGTGGATTTCTGGGTTTGAGATTTTGGATTTGGATGTGGATTGGTTGGTTTGGGAGAGTTTGGCTGGAGGGTGGTTTGAAGGATGGGAGGGTGGCGTTTAAGTAGGATGAATTTTTGGGAATGTTCAATTGATTACTTTTCCGTGAATATTCTATTTTTTTTTTTTTTGCTGAAATTAATCTTTGGAAAAAGTTAGTTTTAATAGAGTATTTGGAAAAATTATTTATTCTTTTGTAGATACTTAACATTCAAATTAGCAAGTGCCCACTGATAATGATTTTTAAAGTAGTAACAAAATATAAAAATAAAAAAAATTACCAAATTAGGTTTAGAATAAATTTTTTTTTGGGAATATAAGATCGTTTATCAAACCAGTAAAATTTACTATAGAATATAACAATTTTTTAATTATGATTATAATTACAATTTTACGATATGTGATGTAAAAATTACTTTTTACAGTTACAAAAAATTTCAACAAGCCAATAATAACACACCACCCGATCATTTCTCCTATCTACCTAGTATCCTCACCCAAGCCAACAAAACCACCACGAAAAACCATACTTTCCGTCACCCAAAATGACACACGGCGCTTTCCTCCTCTTTATCCGTTTCACCCAAAACACTCACCCGTATTCCCAAAACCAAACATCGAACCCACTCATCATCCCCATAATACCCACCAAACCCACAATCCACGCGCGCTTTTTTATCCCCCCGAAGCATAATACGTGTAATCCACGCGTCCGCGTGTCCCTCTTCAAACAGATCGGGCCTCCAGTATATTTTTTCTCCATAATGCATTCACAGTCTCGTTGCCCATTTTTTTTCCATCACCATTTTTTCTCTCCATCCAGCCGCATGCGAGTTACGTCTTCCTCGTATATGTATATATATACACCCTCTCGCGCTCTCTTTGTCGTTCGTTCGTATTCGATTACCTGCGCGCGCCTTGGATTACCGAGCGCTGGGCTATATATACAGGATTCAGGAGTGAGGGAGAGAGCTGATGTTGCGAGCTGGCCTGCACGCTATATAGCGATGCACACGTGTTGCTCCATCTGGCGCTTCGTGAGCTGTTGGTCTTTGATATTTTTGTTTCGCGAAATTTATTCGTACCTGCGCGCGGGCTGCGAGTTACTTTTTTTTTGCTGTGGTTTTAATGAAGTGGGTAAGGTGTAAGATATAGGTGCAGTGCGGTTAGTTGGATGAGAATAGGTTGTTGTGTCTTCTTGACAGCTCCGTGGAAGCAATTGGCATGATCCGCGAATCAATTTGGTGGTTTTTTTGTTTCGATGTGGGTTAGTAGTTGGGTTTGAAAATTTTCTGGCGGTTGTTGAGTGTTTGAATGTAAGAGGTTACGATGGAATGGTTATTTAATTAATGGGTTACGTAATTGTATTATATAGAGCATAAATTAAAAATAAAATCATCAAAGTACAAACTTAGATCATTTTACACAAAATAAGAACCGCTTATGTATTAAATTTATAACTTAAAATGTTATATTATATCCAAAAAATACAATTTTTTTTATTATCTTAAAAAGAATTATATAAAATAGCAGATTATGAAATATTTGTGGAATATTAAAAAGATATTATGGAATATTTTTGGAATATCAAAAAGATATTGTAAACTTTATTTTCAATTTACAAATAATATATCAAATATAATATCAAATAGAAGTTTCTAATAATGCTGAATTATTTATGAAGTCTGAAGTTCAAGATCAAATTCATTAAAATAAACTATTAATAATAACACGTAGCCAAAAGAATGTTTACAAAATATTAAAACAGTATAGTTTTGAATCATATTTATTAACATTTGTACAATACTTTTACAATATTAATAATGTCAAAAAGCTCAAAATCCCATTCACCCCTTACTTTTTGTAAATCTTGACATAAGAATCCGTAATAAAGATGATAAATCTTGAAAAAAAAAACAAAATTTCACGTTCAAATCTCACACACCCAACCCATAAATAATTTCCAAAAAATTCAAATTTTTCGCATAAACCATCCCAATTACCAAGTCTCTCCGCAATCCCAAAGGACTCAATTAACGGAATCCCTGAAAACCCGCGAGCGCGCATTATAACATCCTCTCCCTCTACACATCGCATCTTAGAACTCATTAGAGTTCCTTGACCGGGCATAAAATTAGCCCACAGGCTATAATTAGAAGCTCCAGCGATTTGTCACGTAACAGGAATATAACGTATTCAAATGTACGTTCCATCAAAGCCATATGGGCCGGCTGCTTTACGAGCTGGCAACCGAATGTCAAGGCCTCGTGACGGCATTATTAGCGGTACACAGCTCTCGTGCTCTCTCGGCTCGCGCGCTCGCCAAGAATGTAGGTCGAAAAGTCAGCGCGCGGTGGCTGCCTGTCTAAGTGTGCGATACGCACCGTTCGCCAAGCGCGCTCTGGATCCTCTTTCTTTTCTGGCTCAAGCGCGGCTTTTTGACCATGTGTGGAACGTTAGCCATTCATTCGCGATGTGGTGCCGAAACTTTCCGCTGTGTTCATTGAAGAAAGGAGAAAAAAAAAATTATTGCGGCCTTTCTCCGTGCGGGTGACTTGGCTTGTGTGTATAGGCTTTTTTTCGAGTTGTCCCGTTTACATATCTTATGATCGGGTGTGTGCTTTGTTTTTTTTATTTTTGGGTGAGAGGTTGGCTTCTTTGGTGCGTGGTTGGGTTGATGTGGTGAGCGTTTAATTAAGAGGATTATGGGAGGACTGTACGGTACATTTTGGGACAAAAAGGCTGTGTAACGTAAGAGGAAAGTCAAAAGAAGTAAGTCGCTACCGAGGATTGGGGATATTGGGTGGATAACGTGTTGTAGTGGGACGCACGGTTTTTTGTAGAGGCGCGGGCTTATGATGCAATTTACGTGGATGTGCTTTTTTTATCTGTGGAATTGTGTCATTGTTATCAAATGTTTATCTGATTTTATATGAAATAACGTGATGAATAATTCTACTATTTATGCTTTGAAAAATTTTGTCTCTTTTATCTAGTATAGTAGATTGCAGACACTAATGAGTAATTATTAAGAAATTAAAATCTCAATCGTATAAAAAATTGTGAACAATATTATTAAATTTTTCTTAAAATTTTTAAAACTTATATAATTTAATTTTTCCCAGTATGATTGCGATTTCCCTAGATTTCTGTAACTTTGTTACAATATTGAAAGAAATCGGTTAAAGGCCGCGAATAAATTAAAATATCTTTCAAAACTCTGAGAAATAACATACTTTATATCCCATTAAATTTCTATTAAGTTGCATTTCTAATAACTCAAGAATTTTGCAGACTGATCAATTTTAATATCCAAAAACTACACAGAAAAAGCATCAAAAATATTAGTACCCAAATTTCCATCCTAACTCCCCTTAACCCACGAAACAAAACCCCTAAAACAACCCCTTAACCCACCACCCCCAAAAAAAGCCAACTCTTCACCACCCACCTCCATCCCCCTCACTCCTCTCCAACCCAACCCATCCCAAACACCCACACCAACCTATACAATCCCCGACTCCACTGATCCTCAGTAACCCTGCGCACGTCTAGAATCGCGCTTGCCTTAGCGCATAGAACAAACCTCCCATCAATCGATCGCCACACGGCTGGACTCTCTTAAGGCGCGTGCTGCTCCTCCTGCTCGCTCGCTCGCTCGCGCGCACGGCTGGACGTTTTGAGAACAGTTACGTGGGAGTCTGGGTCACGAGGCGTGGCCTACGCCGCGCGGCTCTCCGGTGTCCCATAGAACCACAGTCACATTGGCCAAGAAAAGCTGCAGCGCCGGGCCGCGCGACGGGAATAATTATGTAACCGCGACGCGATTTCCGCGACGAGCGATGCACACACCGCGCGCGAGCAAGCACGAAAAGCGAGCGCTAAGAAGACGCCAGAACGCGCCGGCGTGCATCGGAAATTTTCCCTCTTTCTAATGCCCTGTGTAGAAGCTAGAGGCGAGCGGCTTTTCTGTAGTACCAGCTCGTCGCGAGCTGGCGAATGTGTGTGTGTGAGGTAGGCTTCGGGCTAGTTGCATGGTTGGCTATGTGTATGAGTATGAGGCTAGATTCTCTTTGCGCTTGTGCTGTATTCGTTTGGAACTTTCTCGTGGGCAAGAGTCTTTTCGATTTTATCGAGCGGTGAGATTGGCTGAGGTGTTTGATGAGGGAGTCTGGGTGGGTGATTAGGGGAAAGTTGGGAAAGTTGGTATGGTTTGTGAGGAAAGTGCTTTTTTTGGCTGTTTTGATTGTTTTGTTTTCATTTTCTTTTTTTTTTAAGGGATCTGGTACTGATAAGCGAACACAATTAATGGATCTATATTTTATTATTATAAAGCTCGATAGAATGTATATAAATGTACTTCTTTTAAAATAATTATTTAAATAAAAAATATATAATAATAGCTTTTCGCTTGCATTCACTATAATGATAGAGCTCTCAAAATTACAACGACTAAAAGTATTATTAAACAATTTTTATCAATCATAAATTAGTAATAGATACATTATACTCCTCTATACGACATAAATAAAACCGTACTTCGAACCATCAGTACAAAAGCAACGAAAGCATCGCCTCCAGCGCATAAACGCGTGATCGATAACACGTAAACGTGGAATTCCGATAATGAAATAACTGGACGATGAGCGATCTCGCCACACACTACTGATTTCGCACGACTGCAACACACCGGACGTGAGTCTCTAAGTCCATCTGCGGATTCTTGCGATTCTCGACGTTGTTGCTCGCGTCGATCGGGCTCTGATTGCGACATGAGCATCGCCGATAATGTTTCTTCCTACTGTATTTACTCGTGTGTACTCTAATTCGTCTTGTCCTTCCGCTCGAGAGTTTTATGAGTGGTTATGGTTTGTTTTTCCGGTTTGTGAATGCAGGTATGGAATGATGGGATGTATGGATGGTAAATGGAGTGTGTTTGGTATTGGTTGTCAGCGAGAAAATAACTTTAATGACTCTATTCAAAAGGATATTCAATGTTGTATTTGAGATTGATTATGAATGCTGTATATTACATTAGAGTCACTTTTTTGCTGTAAGTGTAAAACTCGAGTTGAAAATTTAGTAATTTATACTGACTCGCTATATAATTAATTGAAAAATATAGACAGCAGTTTTAACAAAAACATCTTATAATCCTACATCCCAGAAACACCACCTCTTTTCAATCCACCAATATTATAATTTCACTTTCACAAACATTCCCCGAACACTGCCACAATAACTCACTACTCAAAAACCTCTCCTCGTTTCCACAAAACCACGTCACCCAAAAAAAAGCCACACCACAAGCTACTCCTGCTCGCTCACAGCCGGCCGCATCGACACACACACGCGGCTACCTCCTCCCCAAAAGAAGATAAAAGGGTAGCCTATATACGCGCGCGTGTCCAGCTCGCTAATCCTCGGCGGACACGCGCGAATACGAGAATATATCAATGGGCGAGCGAATGAGGGATGGACATCCCGCTGTTGCCTGCGGTCGATTTGATGGACGGCCATCGCGTTTTTAAGTGCCGGCTCGATTGGACACACGAGTTTTCGCCGAGCGAGTGTGTGTATAGGCATGTGGTGTTATAGGAGTGCAGCTGCGGGAGGAGAGGAGATGGTTGTGCGGGATATTGCGGGGTGTAATTAGTTTTTTTTGATAATGGTGATTTTTTGTGTTTTGGGAAATTTTTAATGAATGTGGGATTTTTGAGTAGTGAATGTTTTTGAGTTTGGTTTTGGTATGATTATGGTTATATTTTAAGTTTTTCTCTTACTGTTTCTGTTTATGCCAAATAAAAAAATTTGTAATTTATTTTTTCGTATTAATTTTATTTCCTTGTACATACATTGTGAATAAACACCTGGCTGATATATATCTATACGAAGGTTGTGAATTTAATTATCAAGCCGTCATGAGAACAATTTTTTCAAAATATTAAATAAAAAGCATGTAAAGAGGATAAAAAGCATGTACAGTTTTAAAATAAGTAAAAAGGATAAACTAAAATAGAATAGAATAAAATAAAATTGAATAAAAATATTCAGTCACACGAGTTCTACATTTGAAACCTCATTTCATACTCATAAAATAAAATAATATTAATGATTTGAGAAACACAAAGATATACGGTATAACGATCGTTCTATATACATTAAAAGGGTTTGAAAGAACGACCCTATCTATCTATGATCTTGTTTTCCCAACTAAGAATAAAGCCGATGAAAAATGATCTTTCAAGCAAAGATGTGCTTCGCGCGAAATGTATACGCTGCAGTCCGTGCCTTAAGAATGACGCTGCATAAGAGAAAAATAAAAGATTTTCACAATATAGCTACTAGACTAATAAAAGGTGTGAAAATCTCTAACTAAAATATTTGAGCAAGGGTTAAAATGAAATGACTAGTGGAATCCATTGTTTGTAAAGAGTTAATTGTATACGTAAGAGAATACTTTCTACAGTCTTTTATTTTCTTATATTTAATTTTACCTGGCCTAATAAACAAATAAAAAATAAATAAAAAATCCATTTTTTTCACAAATATGCTTATAACATTAACAATGTACCATTAATGATTAATATTATTAAAAAGAGCCATTATCCCATTCATACAAATCAAACCCGCAAAAACCATAATAATCCAACAACGCCACTCCCAACCACAAAATCGTCCACTCTCACCTCACCAAGCGGACATTTACACGAAAAACGACAATCCCGAACAAGAAGCCCAACATCTCAACCCCACCTATAATCCCTCAAATCTGGCAAAAATCCCGAGGCATATTCCCCTTACATTATACTGTCCCATCTAACCCACACGGCAAAGGTGTGCGCACAGCCAGCTCTTAACAATACACGAGCCTCCGTCCGATTTCGAGTGGTCAAGCCTTTGGATGTTCGCCGATCGGTCACTCATTCAGCAGCGCCGAGTGAATGGGTATATACAGATGTTCGCTCGTCACTGGCTGAGGTAGCGGGCGCGAGGAGGTATGGACACTTTTTAATCGCCAATTAGACGCGTCGAATGGTCAGCTGCGCGCGGTTCGAGGAGAGAGAGATGCGCTGACCCGGATTTCCATACGAGTGATGATTTTGAATGCTTTGGTGTTAGGAGGATGGTTTGCGAGGAGGTATTGTTGGGAGTATTGGCAGAGGAGAGGCTGTTGTTGGTTTGGATGTGAAAGGGCTTTGGGAGTTTTGGGGGTTTTGGGGCTCGTTTTGGCTTATTTATGATTTTTTAATTTGAGGGTTTGGGTATAGGTTTGTAAGAGTTGTAATAATGGCTTACACTGATTTCATGACCATTACTTTTACTAAAGAAAAAATAAAATAGCTAAATTTTCTGGTTAAAATTAAGTGTCACTTTTATTAATTATCAAATAAGTTTTAAATTATATAATAATTCATAATAATTTAAATAATCGAATCCTCTTAAAAGAACACTGAAAAAAATAATATAAACAAATGTTATTATATTGGGCAAAAAGCCTCTGACATTTTTAACAAATTTAAATACATTTTAAAAATGTATTATATATTTTTAAATTTATTATAAAAACAGTAAATTTTGCTATAAAACGTAGTAATTTTTGATGTCTCAGGTTTCCTATACATAATATAATAATATTCGTTATACTATTTTTCTTAGTCTTTACATCAACAAAAGAAGAAATCTAAGCAATTCGAATAAAGCTTATTTCATTAAAACCGCGATAAAAGCATTTTCTCACAAATCAGTCACTTTACTCCTCCGCTCATTATCCTCATCAGCAATTACCTAACCCCCTCATCTCGTGCACAAAAACCTTCCACCTCTTCAATACCAAAAACACACGTATAATATCCAGCTTACCAGTGTCACTCCAAATCCCATCCAGCCAGCCACCACAAAGGCAAACAAATCAAAAAATCCCCGAAAAGAAGCACCCAAGACCAAAGAAAAAAGCAAAGAAAAATCCAAATGGCCTCTCTCCAACTCAAGTGGCTCGCCGCTCTAGCTCACCCCTTTCTTCGCCTTCCTGCTGATACTATGCAGCTGCCTGCGCTCACCCCGAGACTGGCCGCCGCCCTCGCAACCCTTTAAAAAAAAAAAAAAGAAGCAACAGCGGCGATTCGTGCTCAATAATGGAAAAAAAAGGGAACGCGGTGGGAGAGGGAAGCGGCAAAAGATGCTGGCGCCTTCTTCCGGTGCATTATCTCGTATTGCATCGGCCGAGGCCGCGCGTTTCCGGAAAATAAAATAGAGGGAAAGAGAATGGACCACGCGGACCCATCTGCTGCTTTGCGCGGGCCCACTCCGCCCACTGCGAGTTGTTAAGAGAGGACTTAGAAGCGGGAATCGGAGCGGCTGTATAGGTGGTATGGGTGAGGGTTTTTTTTATTGGGATGGGTTGGTTAGTGTGCGTGGTGTAAGGCTGGGTTAGTCTGGTTATGCAATGTGTTGTTTGATTATATATGCGTGGCTATTGTAAATATTGTTTGTATTATAGAGTAGTTTTTATATGACTTTTATATGAAATTCTGGTTTTCTCTATATTTTGACGTTTGAAAACACATTTCAAAGTTTGAGTGAAATCCGTGATCTGAATGATTCGTCATCTACTAGTAAGAGAAAATCCTAGACATTTCTAAAATATTACTATTTTTTTATTCTTGCTATTTTGCTAATAAAAGCTGCCATTTTACTAATAAAATTTGATAAAAATTCATATTTACAGGTCATATGATTCTTTATAAAAATTTCCTAAATCATTTTTTTATATAAAGGTTATTAAATTTATTGTGAATGAGTCACTTTTAGTATTTTTCGTTGAAAGTACTCATGCTTATAGCAATTTTCTCAGTATTTCTTTTTAAAATTCGAACATTTCTTTCGATGTAATAACAAAGTATTTAGTGAGATAAAATAATTTTTATATTTTTCAAAAATTTGAAACTAAAATTAATCAAAGCAAATAATAGTCTGTAATTTATATTAAAAGAAAAAACTGATATTGATTACCAACAAAAAAGGTTTCTTGTTTGAAGATTAAGTGTATTTATCCTCATAATCGTGAAAGATCAGTTTTGTAGAGGAACGTCACTTTTTCAGCAGCCAGCTTTTAGGAAACTTAAGCAGCATCCACCCACTTTATATAAAAAAGTGTTCATAAGGGAGAGGAGCAGATGCAATGCGGTCGCGTGGACGCGTGCCAGACCCTTTCAAATGCATCATATATAATATCTATTGTGTTTTATGTAATACGTTTCCTTACGTTTATTGTAAATATAAATATTACTTTAAACCAAAATTTGTTTGGAAATTATTAAAATTTGCTATAATAATTATAAATTGTATACATATATCATACCTAAAGGCTCATTAACCGTATGATAATTTAAAAATTAAACATAAAAGTTTAATTAGAACTAGGTGAATAGTGAACAAAATTTAATTATTAAATATGAAAAAAATAAAAATAAAATGCAATGTCTATAATAAAACGCAGAAGCTCCTAAAAATTCGTTAAACCATCTAAATTTCAGTTTTCACAAAAGAACACTACTTATATGTACACAGTCTCATTCCACTCAAACTATTTCCCATTTTCCCTCAAAAAAACCAACCCCTCGCGACCGCATATCAAATTCATCTTAGACAAACAGCAAGCCCAGCCGAAGAAAACCAGTCGTTTTTTATCCTGCGCCACGCGCGCGTTTCCCGAAAAAAACGCAAACCCGCACGCGCGCATCCACCCCCTTAATTTACAAAAAAATTCTAAAAAAACCTCAACGCGCCCGCTCCAAAAAAAAAACGCTTGCAGGGGCCAAGCGATCGAGCAGATGCCGGCACGCGCGCTGGACGTCCACTGCATAGGTATGTTCACAGCAGCGCGAAGATGGGACAGATGCGGTAATCGCGCACAAAACTCTCGGGCTGCCTGCGCACACAGACTTTTTTAACGCTTGCTCTTCCGGGTTCGGAGAAAAAAAGGGCGATAGAGTCGCGTGCCCGGAAATCGCGACTGCAGCAGCAGCAGCAGCAGCAGGCACTACACTCTCCTAAGGTCTATTCACGTGTAATGCGCAGCGGCGCGATGCGCGCATTATGTGATTGTGAGGCGAAGAAGGGAAAAGGCTGCTGCAACCCTTTTTCGGGGAGATCGATGACAAAAGTACCTCGCGCGTGCCTGGCGCGTGCCGAGTGTGTATATATATACGCGTTCTTGAGCGAAGCGGGTTTCTTGTGTTCTGGCCGGGTTTTTGGCACGCCTGCGCGGCTAGAGAGGGCTCAATGGACGCGTATAATTATCAGGCAGATTAGCCGCGGATTCTCTCTTTTTCGGTCTGGCTTTACAATGACCGCGGTATTTAGGGATGAATGGCAAGGTTGAGGATGAAAAGAGGACCTTTTGGATGAAATCTTGTGAATGAGGATTGTGAGCGATGTCTTCAGCCGAGAGTGAATTAGCATTTGAGGAGTGGGAGGGTATATGTGTGGAGGTAAACGCGTGACAATGTGAATTGGGGGTATTCTTTGGGTTAAGGCGTCTTGACGTGCGCTCTTTTTGAGAAGGAATAAATACCGCTATGTGGTTTGTATGCTAAGGATGCAGATCAAGTGGGCTTGGGAAGTGTTCATTCTAAGTTGGAGGGTGTATACGTAACATTTGTGGGTATTATGTTAGGCTGATGCATTCAATCATTTTGTTCTATTATGTTTATGTTTATATGAATTATTTTTAATATGAAATTAATGTTAAACTGTTATAGTGTATAAATGAGGTGTTTCAATAAAAATCTTATTAACTGGCTAAAATAATGAAATATGATTAGTTTATCAAAAAAGCAAACTTAATTCATATTTACTTGAATTTGAGAGAAAATGCATAAAAATAATCCTAGAAATTTTTTGAATTCGTTTACAATCTAAATTCAGGTAAATATTGAATACCGATCAAACTGCAAACATCATTAAAAAGATTACCACTCAAATCCTACTATAAAAACTCAAATCCACTCATTTTCACTCTAAACCGCAAAATCACTACCCATAAAAACTACCACCTCAACTTTCCATTTCTTCGAAAACAAAAGCTCCAAAATCATCAACGCAACAAGTCAACAACCCGCCGGCACTGAATCACACCCAAGTGGGCCAAAATCCCGCGTGTCTCCTACATAACCTCTCTGACGCATCGACTTTTTTACCGTCACCCGATCTCGCGCGTGCGTTCGCACATTAGAAAGTGGCTTACACCGCGCGCGCCACCTCGACCTTCCTCGAACGCTCTAGAAATCCATCCTGCTCTCTTGACCGAACAAAACAAAATTTCCGACCCAGAAAAGCGAGCAAACAAACTCTCTCGCCTATATACAGCATCACATCTCATTTATCAGCCGCGGCCCCTCAATTAGTCCACGCTCCTACCTCTCTCTCAACTTTCTCTCTCGGTTTTTCCATCTCCCCGCACGTGTATATACCTACACCTATCCGTTTTTTTCTCCTCCGCGGATTACGCGCTGATCGCAAGTGCGCAGCTGTCTTCTGTGGGGGGGAAAGCAGCAGCTCACGCGGAAGAGAGCAAAATAAAGAGAAAAAAAAAAGGTGCCCGAGAAGAGAAAAAGGAAGCCGGCGAGAAAGGGGTATACACACTCGGGGATCTCCCTTTCACCTCGTCGCTTACTTACTTCCGTGATAATCGGCGCGTGCGCGGCGCGCGACTATCGGCTTTTCTTCCGATCGACGCCTTTGGGATTATAAGAGCGCTGCTCGCTTCCTGTCAGCTATATAGCCCGAGTTTCTATTGTGCCGTTTGGCTGGATGGTTATGGGAGAGGAGCCGATGGTTTATTGTCGGTGACACGCGTCTCTGTGTGCGCTTATTGAGAGGCTGAAGAAAGTTAAGGCGGCTTGATGTCGAGGGAAGGATTGAGAAGGGGTTGGGGCATCGGTGCTGATTGTTTTCTGGGTATATGGGGTATATGGGGTTTTGGTGTTTGGTGAGGTGGTGCGTTGGGTGGATTAGGGATTGGGTGATGGAGAGGGATTATTTACTTGGGGTGTACTTTTTCGAGGTGTTGATACAATGTTGTATATGATTGCGTCGTGTTTGATTGAATTAAAGGTGAAAATTGAATTTTTTGGACGTCAACGAGCCAAGGTGTTAAAGATTTTTCTCTGAGTAAGAGTGTTGAGAGTTTGATTGAATTTCAATTAAAATTTAGCATTTGATGTGTTAAGATGTCTATTAACGATCTTATTAGTAGTTGCTTAATCTGACAAGCTTACCTCAACAAAATTAAACGTTATGTAAATGAAACATGCAACGAAATCCCCTGATATATCAATCCAAAAGAAGATGAGAAAAAAATTCTTGTTACACTCTCATCATAACTCGTCATCCCAATATAAAATCGAGCTAAAAATAACGTACTAATGTACCGTTCGTTCGCGAGAAATCGAAAGAACAAAGTGTAGAAAAAAAATGCATGTTTCCGTTCTCCGGACTGTCGGCTTGTATATACCGGATGAAAAGAGAGAAAGAGAGAAGCGCAGGAGAGACGGGGGACCGTTAAAGTCCTATTTTCGAGATGAGTAACGCGCTCCCTCGGTCTGGCTTAGCTTGCAGGGGAACGCGGAACACACTGGCTGCTTGCGCGCACTCGCGAAGAAAGAGAGAAGGACTGAAAAAAGAGCAAAGAACAAGGCAAAAAGGACATAAAGAAGAGGCCGAAGAAGAAGGTCGAAGAAGCGCGAGAAGGATAGACGACTATACTCTGGCGCGTGCGGCGAGTCCAGGCAAAAGAAGGAACGAGACGGGAGAAAGAGGGAGAGAGAAAGAGAGAGAGAGAGAGAAGCATCATGCCACTAGTCCCTTTCCAAGTAAGAGTGGGTTAAGGCCCAAGGTCCTGCAGGCGCGTGCGCCAACAACTCAGCTAACAGTACCTGCGCGCAGTGCTCACTCCCCCGGCTTTATGCAACGGCTCGTCAGAGACCGACTGCTGGAGTAAGAGAGGAGGGAAGAAGAGAGAGAGGAGTGTATATATATATACGCACGCGACACGGCTTTACGGGAGATGACAGTCAAATGGACAATGGGCTAATTGATGGGCCACCGTCGGTGCTGTGCTACGGTTGAGAAAAATGAGGGGCTTCTCCGGAGCTGCAAGCTCCTTTTTTATAGCTTTTGTTCACGAGATGGTAATGTTGCTTGTGCGTAAGCGAGAGCTTGCTTGTTTCTTTGTGTAGCGGTTTTTTGTTGTTTTTCTTTTTTATTTTGGTGCGGATTTTTTTTTTTTGTTGCGATGTATTTTAATTTGTGGTTTGGAGGAGCGTAAAATTTAGTCTTTATTTGTTTATGCTAAATTATACTAAACTACGGAATTTTGAATTGAAACGGTTTCAAATGATGGTTAAAAACTTGTCCACTTTGATACTGACCATAACAAAAAAACAAAATTATTAATAGCTTCTGTTATTTTTAGTTTTTTTGTGAAATTTGCCATTCCGTTAATTAGGAAATCCTATAGGATCTCGACTTTGAATTTAGATTCGAAGTCGAATAGATTCACCTCTCTGAATGTGTTACATTTATAAATCTATGTCTAATTTTAATACAACAAAAAGTAAAATAAGCAATAATTGAACAAAAATTACAGAAGCCATTACTAACACATCTCTTCCGACATACACAATTTCCAGTCGCTCAGAGCAGACACAACAAACCAAAACACCAGAAAAACCAAAAATCCAAATAAACAACTACTCCGATGAAAGCAACCAGCAGCAGCAGGTAAGCAACCGGTCCTTTAACGGACCCACTGCCTGGGATGTGAGCAATTTTCCAAGCTCATAGCCAGAGCGGCTCCTCTTTTTCTTCTTAAAAATTGTATTTTTCCTAGCGCGCACTTATGCCGGTACTCTCGCGGGCGCATCGGTGCCCCCCTCTATCTTACGGAGATCCTCACCGACAACTGGTTACACGCGACGGCTTTGTTCCTTTTTCCCTTCCGCGTCCAGGCAGTCGTCTCTTCTCACGTGCCTTCTTTAGGCCACGGGGCACGGATATGCGCACGCCGCTCTCTTAGTATATAACCTCTCCTTCTATCTCCCTTGCACACGTGTAATCTTCTGCGCTGTAGCCCAGGAGAGAGAGAGAGAAAGAGAGGAGGAGGAGGAGAGAACCGCCAAGAGATATCGTGCGCCGGGTCCGTTATACGAGGCTCGCGGGGTGTCGCGAGCAAGCGAGCCTGTTACCGTGTTACCGCAATTCAGGCCACAAAGTCAAAATACAGTTAGCCTTAGCCGAGGCTCGCCGTTCGTTTCTTTCTTTTTCTCCGCCGGCAAGAGAAAGAGAGGAAGCGGACAGAGGAGCGAGCGAGAGAGAGAGAGAAAGAGAGGAAGAAAAAAGGAGCGAGAAGCCAAAGAGAGGTAGTGGGCGCAGAGGCATGCCGCATCCTTTTGCAGCGCGCCCTTTCTTCTTTTGTTCGCGCCAAAGAGAGGAGAGAGAGGGAGAGAGATGACCGGTGCCGGTAGTATGCAGCCTTTTCAAAGTTCGCCCGTCAGCTGATCTGATCGCCAGAGGAGTTTGTCTTGCTTTTAACGGAGATGTCCGACATGATGCTTGGGGATTTTGGTTCTTGGTAGGGGAGTGACAAAGAATAATTCATCTTATCTGACTATTTCATTTTTTTTCTGCCTTTTCAACTTTATTCTAATTTAATGATCAATTGTCATTTGTTAGCTGATGATGATGTTAATGAAAATTGTTTAGTTAATCTAGTATGTGCACAATGAATTCCTTTGTCTTTCTTTTTACTTATTCCTTGTATTCTCTTAATCGTGATGAGCAATCCTTTATACTAAAAGTCGGATTACAGCCTTTTTTCTTGTGATGGGCGAATTCGCATTTCCTCAACAATCCGAAGGAAGATCTCGTGGTCTCACTTCCAGAGCTGATAGTGTAAAAATATTATATAGATAATCTAGCGACACTCGCTTAATTTTTAAACATTATTTTACCAGGCTATCAAACAATTAATTAAAAAGTTTACGAAAAAGTCTGGATAAAAGTTTGATATGGCCAACGCCAGACTATTGCTAGACTACTATTGTCAGACTAATTTTTTTACACGATGATCACGAGTAAGCTACTACTTAAGATTCGGCACGCCTGGAATTGATTGACCTTATTATCCATGCCATTGCTCTTACAATTCGCTCTTGTAAATCGACGACGGATCGACTTGCAAAACTTGCGTTTGGTTATGCGACTTTGGCTAATTCGGCGCTTAACATTTGAAAGTTCGAGATAGTTTTCTGATTTTCTCGAATTTTGCTTATTGTCACAACTTATAATTCCAATTTCATAAAAACATTTAAATTTCCGAAAACCCGTAAATCTGAAGCTAACTTTCGAATTTATCGGTCACTTCAATCCAACCTAGCAAACCGTCAGCTTTAATTAAGGAAAAAAAATGTTGCAGTGTCATTACGATAGTAATCAACCAGCCAGCTCTACATCACCCGATCCAGCTATTTATAAAATTCACTGAAACAAATAAAAAAAAACTCCACTTTTCCTCACAAGGCTCACCAACTCCGCCATCCATCATCGTCATCGCGCGTTGCAAACAACGCGTATATATAGCGCCAACGCGATTGCACGACTCTTTACGCTTTTAAAATTCATTCATGCGGCCGGCTCGAGTAAATACACATTTTTTTTTTTTTCGTTCTATCCGCGCTTGCCCCGGCACTGTAAAATCATCCGGCAGGGAATGCACGCGATTTCGCGCGAGTGAGACAGCGCCGAGCAATTTGGCCTTTCCATTGCACTGTGCAATAGACGCGCGCTTCCACGTGTTACATACCGATAGGTGCACGCGTTCTATTACGAAATGAATTATATGTTAATAAGCCAAGAGTGAGCGCGTGTATGTGTGTAATTTCTGACGGCGCAGGAGCGCGCTGTAATTCGTAATCAGGTGGCGGGATCGCGCCGCGGATCAAGGTGGAACATTTTTTCCAGGAAAGTTTGAGCTAGATTTCACATATTTCTTCTTTTTTAATGTCTCGGCGTTGTAATAGCGAGCTGGTGGGTTGGAAATAGACGTGGAGGAGGATACAATGCGAATTTTTTTGTGTTGATGCGTTTGTTTCATTTCCTGTATAATTGGAGAATAGATATTTTATTTAAAGTGTAGTATGTTTTAGATCTTGTCGTGTGGTTATTTTTAGTAATACTTCGTGTAAAAACATTTGTGGTGATACGGTCGTCTTTCTGATAATTATTTCGCGCTATTATAGTCACATTTTCTAGTGAGAATGGTAAATATTGTTATTTAAAGACTTGTAATTTTGCATAAAAATTTTACTATATTGATACTATATAATTTTACCTTATTCTACAGTGCTTAAAACTCAAACTTCTTTTTATGCAAATTTCATGATAAAAATGAATTTTGAGTCAGATTTATAAATATATAATATGTGTAAGGCAGAAAAATATAAAATACAACATACAAACATATTTACTAGTCTACACAGTAAATTTCATTTCATAAAAATTCGTCTAAAAGGGAATGCGACGTCCTTTGTTGTTTTACTATTTTTGATTGTAAAATCTGCAATTTTTTAATCAGTAATATTTACAAAATGTCGACAATATCTTGAGTTACGATAAAAAAATAGTAATTTTTCCTATTTTTTTCTTCATTTTTCCCATAATTTTTTTTCTTAGTTTTATACTTAAATTTTAAAAGAGAGTTTTCCATCCCAATGAATTAAAAATGAAAAGGTAATACTTATATTTTTTTGTTCAAGTTACTTGTCTAGAATTTGATCAAAGTTAAATTTTTGAAGTAATTACGAAAGTCTGAGATTTAGTCTGATATAGTGGCCGATGTTAAACAACACCCAAACTAACGCCAGTCATCAACCATACTATGGCCAGACAAATATTTTTTTCGCGGGGCATGAATAATTTTGATTAGACAGATTATCGATCCCGTCAAATTACCAATTCTCTTATATAAATAATAATTATGTTAACCTAAGTTCTAATTCTAGGACTAAACACGAATTGAATAACTAAAATGTTCAGGTTTAGGCTCACCCTGAGAAAAGGGATTGCATGTCCACGAATCACTGGTATCTTAAATTTTGATACGAAATCCCAAAAACATTCAGAATAATAACAAAAATCTATTTGTTAATATAGTTTATAGATGGTGAGAAAAAACAAGGCTCAAAATATTAAGATTTGTTATCTGTGTCGTCAGTATCTGGTGATAAAAGATGTATTCAGAAGAAGCTTGAGAATTCTTATTATGGTTATCTTAAATGTATCGTAATCAAGTATGACGACGAAAGTCGTAAAATATTGTATATAAATACTTATATGCAGAAGAGTCAATTCTTTAGCATTATATTGCAAGTTTTGTGCATCATCTGTTTTTATCAAGTTCATGACTTTAGTTTAATTTTGAATTGCTTATGAATGAATTCATTTAATTTCAAATATTGCAAATGTTTTTTTATTCTGATTTCACAATGTAAATTTCATGATTCCATAGAATGAATATACTATGAATGAAAATGCGTCACATACATATTCTATTACGTCTCTCTGATTATCACACCTTATAATTTTGATGATATTGTTAAAAAAAATTACACAATACCAACATTTTTGTAAACATGCACAAAAAAATTCTTTTTTTAATTAAAGAGTAGAAATAGTCTTCTGTGGATAATCAGGTTAATTAAACGATTATTTTCAATTATTTTCGTGACTCAGTTACTACTGTAACAGGAATATGGTTTTGCTTTTCTTTTGACAACTTCCTGAGGAAAATGTTTATCGTTCATCCGTAGTTTCAATCAGCTCTTTTACTTTATCATTTCATGGATCTAAACAATCGAATAAGAGATTTTACATATTCTACTGCGTGGTAACTCTCAGATATTTATTATACGTCTGAGGAAACTGATAGTAATGCAATCCTACAGTAAGAAGATGAAATGACATAAAATATTAAATCTTTTTATTACTAAACTAAAAACGATGGTTGCCAAGATTGTATATATTTTAGCAGTGATTATACTTTAGTTGTAGATAATTTTGTTTGAATAAATTAGTTTAATTATTAGATAATAATCTTAATCGTTACTTAATATCAAATTTTTTTCCGCCATTTAAATTAATCTATTTAAAAATGCAGAATAGGAACATCCAATTTTGTTGTTTTAGTATTTCCGCAATGGACGCTTTTTTCCTCAATTAAAGATAAAAACATTTAATGTATCTTAAACAAGGTATTTTTTATAAAATTGTTATACTATGCACTGCATCACACGGATACATTGACTTTCAAAAATGGGACTTACGCAAACAACAGATAATCGCTGCAGTCATGTGAAACTAAACACGGCTGGAAAATAAAATCTTATAAAAAAAAAGCTTTGAAATACTTTCATGGCGCAGTGCTTACTTAACGAAGTTCAAGGAGAGCTGATGTATGAAGAAGAAGCCGCAGGATGTAAAAAGAAGATAAAAAAAAATCCCCGTAGCGCACCATGCGGTGAAAGAGGTTTCAAAATCTTTTTGAACCATTTGCATGGAACATGAATTTTGAGAGCTCCTTTGTACTATCACTTACTTTTCTCCTCCTCTGCCTTTCTTAGCGCCTCCATCACCGGCGGCTTTAAAGGCTTGTGAGATGCTCTGGAGTATAATTGAACAGAGATAAAAATTCTATTAAATAAACTTGCTCAATGCGAAGAGAAGAAATAAAAGAAAATGCAACGGAACCAAGAATTTTCCGTTTCAATGTTGAAGACTGGTTGATCGTCAAGTTTTGAAGTCACATTTATAAAAATTATAAGGCTTTACTAATATTTGAATATTTAAAAAAAATTAAAATATTATTATATCATTTAAATTTCTTATTCAATTAAACAAAAAAATCGTTATATCATACAGTTGACGGACATTTGAAAACAGAATCTATGGAAATACGAAGATTTATTTTCCAAATAATAGGATACCATTACAATTCGACAACAGATGAAAAATAAATCTTTAAACTTCATAATACATCCCAGTAATTACATAATTTAATCCTCTGACATTAGCACTATCTCCAACCGATAACGACCGCGCTTTAATACACTTAACACTCTCAATATTTGATTTTGCGCTGAAAACAAGAATCCAGCCATCTCATACCATAAAATCAACTAAGTAGCTCCGGCCTAATCTCTCAGCGAGCTGCACGCATAATGGGCCATTAACCGATAAAGCGTCTCGAGAACCAAAAAAAAAGAAGAAGAAAAAAACGAAAAAGCCACGATGGAGGTCGGCAACGCCCAATACATTCGCGACAGCTCTCGAGATGGCTTTGGAAAAAGACCTCCCGCAGGAGAGAGAGAGAGAGAGGCGGGTCTGGCCTATACGAAAGAGGACAGCTACCAATCGGACAATTATTCTCCCAGCTGGGCTGCTCGTACGCTGTATAAGTTTGTGCTCTGGAGGTGCGTACGGAGGAACGCTGAGGTGAACGACATCCGATCTGATTGAGGCAGACTAGTTGCCGCGCTGCGAGACTGTCGAAACGTATATATACACCTTGAGTGCTGAATATATCACACTGGGATGGTATCCTTGACTGTAAGATACCGGCTGAATGATCGTGAATGTTTGTACAATATTTTCAAGGTTGCTTTCAGAGATTCGCTAATATGGTGATTATCGGCAGTTGATTTGGTAGTTTCGACCTGGTGGTATTAATTTTTCATGCCGATTTCGGTTATTCTAATTTTTATGGAAAAACATTTTAGGAATGTTGTTCATTGCAAATTTATGTTCTTATTTTTGCAAGATTATGAACAATTGCAGGACTTGAATATAATTATCATCAATTCTTATTACAATAAATAAATTGAAAAAATTTCTTTAAAAATTATTTCATAAAAACATGTTAGTTAATTTGTCTTTCATGCTATAATGTCAAGATGTAATTAATAAGTCTTATCTATTTCTTTCCACTTGATTAAAAGAATCAAATTATATTGTTGCACATCAACAGCTGGCTTAGGAAATTTAAACACATCTTAAAGAAGTTTAAGATAAGATCATTTTTTCTAAACGCTTTTAGATGATTTGATTCAATTTGCAACAGTACAGTCAAAGAACTGTAAGGTCTACGTAGTGCATTTCAAATGGCTCGTTTCTACTTCTTTCTATTTATTTGCTTCACAGGCATAGCATATGTAATATCTGAAACTGACGTCGGACAACGGTTACCAGGAGATAAACTTTTACTATCAAAAATTGTACACCTGGTAATAATTTCTTTTACTATTTTAATTTTTGTAAAATTCAAGTTTTGCGTATTGCATTGTACTATGTTACACAGAGTTTATTTAGATTAACTTATACTAAATTGTTTTAATAGTTCATACATCATTAACTTATATATTATTTTTAGAAACTAGATGGAAAATTTCATCTTCGACAAAAATTTGAAGGTAGCATAATTACTCGCATTGAAATCCATATTCTTATATCTTTGGATAAGTATTTGTTCAACCTTGAGATTCTTGATGGTGGTGTTTATTCAAATTTTGTAGATTTAAGTGTAAACTTTTTAGATCTCATCCCTTTTCCTAAGAGAGTCGATATTTACGGTATGGAAGTAGAATCTGGAGATTAATTTGGATTTTTAAAACTAAATAAATTCAAATACAAAAAAGAATATGTAATATTCTAAAGATTTATAAGTGAAATGATATAGATAGTATAATAGATATGTTATAGATAGTTTTGTAGTAGTTAATTATAATTTGTAGAAAATATTGATAATCTCATTAAGTTAATCTCATTATTTCTTATAAAAAAATGACAAATTTAAAAATCTTATGTACTTTGTTAAATATTTTGTATTTTGTATAAATTGTATTTAAGAAAATTATACAACTGGTATTTATTCTTTCCAATATGTACGCACTAAACCGTAATTCAACTATACATAAAGATATTGTTACATTAAGTATTAGTCAAAAATCAAAATCTTGTTTATTAGAAACTTAATAGTTTCTCGATCATCATCTTAAGAATAGAAGGTTTCTAGTGATCGCATCGCTACCTCACAATCAAGTTTTCACATATTCATAAACCTTCATCAAAATCTTCCCAAAAACCTACCGATCAGACTATCAACCACAATCCACAATAACACGACAATCCCGCAATCCTCCACGTACAAACTTCGCTTCAAAGAATCCTACGAAAGAGAAAAAAAATCCATCACTTCATACGACACTTAGCCAAGGTGTGCGCGCATGATTCAATCGAGGGAAAGCACTGCGCAAAGTGGCGCGAGAGCTGCACCTTCTCTCTCTCTCTTTCCTCTACGAGCACTTTAGCTTTTACGGCCGTTAAATTTCCCTCGGCAGGCAGGTTACATCTAACTATATCGACCTCCTTCTTTGCTTTTCCCTCTCTCGCTCCGGCGCACATATATATCGGAAGTTCGCGGATGCAAGTGTCGGCCGGGACAGCAACAATATAAGAGCTCCCCCCTCGGCTCGCGCGCGGCCTAGACGCACTTTCACGGAGAGAAAACGCGCGTGACTAGGCGATGACGTGCCTGGCAAGCCTCGAGAACTGGGGCTGGCCAAATCGGACGCGCACTGCTGCAAAAGACTTGAATGTGCCGCGGAGTGAATTTCATAAACAACGTTTTACGCAACGAAAGAGTTCTGGAGTTAACGAAAGAGGCTGCGCGGGGATCTGGTTGTTTTTTGCGTGGATGGATTACAGACGTTTTGTCGACGATTTTTGCAGTCTTGCTGGATTTCCGTCTTGCTAAATCTGATTTTCCAGAGTGGTGATTCATTGGGTGGGATTGGTTCGAACGTTTTGTTGTGTTTTTGTGGAGACGTTGCTGTTTGAAGGAAACTAGCGTTTGTTCTACTTACTTATTTCGCAAATGAAATTAGTTTGACGCATTGTGATGTATACGAATGTAAAAAATTTTAAAAACATATAAGAATGTGGTAGCTGATGCAATTGAAGTAATAAACTGCAAAGACACATATTATAATTTTTAGGATTAAATTTCAATGATAGTATAAAAAATATGTTTTACTTTACAAATGGGAATACCAGAATATATAAAAATCGAAAAATATTTATGCTAATAGGTCAAATATTAAATCACATATTGCATTATGAATTAATTTAACTTTTATCAAACTCGGAATGCAAACTAATTCATTACTAATTCAAATAACTCGCAACCTTCTCCAATCAAACAAACATATCGACTAATCGCTCATACACAAGGAACTACTTAGCCACAACCAAATAAAACAATGCCAAACCAAGCGTACAACTTTCCGGTAGTTTCCTCCTGCATCGAAATCTCGAAAAGTCCAATTTGCCTTATCGTTTCCGTGGGAAAATCACTCGCGTCCGGAGCTCGTAGCGTCCATTTCGCTAAAAAGTACCTGCAGCGCGCTTTGCCTTTCTCCCCGGATGCTTTCGGCGAAGTTCGATGCCGCGGCGAGCTAAGCGCGCAAATCAAGTCCGACCACGTCGAGAAGAAAGTCTCGTGAAAGTTTAGCCTGCTCATATCTCCTGTAAGCGCGAGAGCTAAAAACGTCAGTGCGGCGCAGTTGGCTTGTTTTTGTTTTCGCTTGCACGCGCGGTTCTAGCTGAGAGGTGGATTAGGCTGTAGAAATGGTTTTTAAGGTGATGGGATGAATTGGGAGTGCTGGGTTTTTAGATGCTTTTTTGGTATGATGAGTTTGAATGGGTAGTTAATTATGGTTTTTGTTCAATGAGAAAGTGATAATCAAATGAGTGATTTGAAATCACTTTTGACTTAATTCTGCAAAAAGTTTACTTAATAAATTATAAATTGCATAATTTTCTCGTCTTCTAAAGAAATTATTCGACACAAAAACTCTCTATCAAAGATAAAATCTTTGCCGACAGTAGTAAGCTTCATTTCGGTTATGAATATTGCTAGAATAATCATAAGTAAAGGTGAAAGTTTTCAGAAATTATAAAAAAAAAGTAAATAATAAATAATGAAAGAGCAGAAAGGCGGCAGCGTTCTGATTTTCAAAAAAAGGAGAACGAGGCCTTTCTTTCTTCATTTCAGAGTCCGTGCAAGTGTAAGGCCTTTGGTACCTTGACACTGTACCAGTTTCGCCTATAGGCCGGCCAATGACCGAGGCGAGAAATTGATATTTCATTCAGTCGCATTGCTTACGGTTTTTTTTTTGTCTTTCTTTCACATGCTGCATTTTAGTGAGTTCATCGACGTTTATTATAATATGATTTTGTGCATTAATTTATAAGAATGAGTTTAATACCTTTGTTTATTTATTACTTTGATCTAAGATAACATTTTTTTTAAATTTTAGGTATTATTATTTTATGTGAATAATCTTTGCATTATGTTGCAATGAAAATTAAAAGCAACGAGAGGATTTATACATACACAAATAACTTCAATTGATTTTTATCAATTTAGCATTTTTGCTATCACTTTAAGTTAAACATGTTTTGTGATCTATAGAAAGAACGCAGTCAGTGCAGGAGACTCTAAATTATTATCTGAAGTATTTATAACACATTTTCTTACAAAGTTATATCAAAATAATATATTCTTTATAAACAGAAATAGTTTCTTTAAAAAATATCATATTTTTATTCAGAAAAGAACGTAAATCGAAAAGTTTACAAATATGTACGTTATAATTTAAAGTATCAAAGAACGGAGAAATCACACACGCACTACTTTTAAAAACCCCCAAAAATTACAGTAAAACCATAAAAATCCAGTTTCCCCCAAGCGACAAGAAAAAGCGCTTTCTTCCCATCACGTTTCTTTTCGTTTAAAACGCCGCGAGAGCCGCTCTCACCTCTTTCGATTTTCTTCGACTTGCGATCGCATTTCTTGCGCAGCGAAAACAGCGCGTCAGTGCCAGTGACACTGTTAATTTTTTTTCTCCGCCGAGAAAAGCCGATGCGCATACTTAGCCGTGCGTATATGTATATACAGGATGCAGAGCAAATATATAGAGGAATCGCACCTGAATGCAATGCCTAGCCTGATCTTAGATTCAAATCGCGACTTGTCTCTCTCTCTCTCTCTCTCGAACGCGCGTGCGATTCATGCAAAATGGCTTTTCTTTGTCTTTAGGTTGGATTTCTCGGAAGATGGTACTAAATTTAAAACAAAATGTATTATGTCATCGGGCATAGCGAACTTGCGACGGTATTTTTGGTTTGCTCTTTTTATAGATCTAGTCTTGGCTTTTGCGAATCAGACTGGTTAAGATTGTCATAAAGACATTTTATTGAATATTATTTAAAAGTTTTAGAGTGTTACACTTTTAATATCTGGTAAAGTATGCTATAAAACAAATCGAGATCAAACTTTTTAAAAGATTTTTTTGTACTTAAAAAATACAAAGTAGGCAGTAAACTTGGTGTTGCGTGGGAAAAAAATTTATAGCACTAAAATTATACAGGAAATAAATACATCCGTTTTTTAGAAAACTATATTTTTCTTTAGAAAGCCGCTCTCAGAAGTAATTTAGAAATAAAATTTAGTTACCGCAATACTCGCGAGCAATTAAAATCGAAATAATTTGTATACGCGTTATTTGCGCTACTTCTAAACATCGTTACAGTTCAGTCAAAGAAACTCAAACATAAATTTAATTTCTCTCCCGGAGCAGGCACATTTACTATACCCGTGACATAAGAGAGCAGTTTCTATCTAATCATCCGATCGTTAAATCAGAACTACGTCAATGCGGACTTGAATAATCACCGAAAAAACTTTTTTAACTCATCGGAGAAAGTTATATATTCATTTCTTTCATCCGAAACTGCACAGCCACGTCGAAGCGAGGCTTCGATTCGATGGTGATAGGAAAGGACGCCGATGTAACAGCACAAGAGTGCGATTTCACTTTCTCCTAGAGGGTCGAAGGCGTTTCGAACACTGATCATTTCTCCTTTGAAAGATTATGGGGTTTACGTTTTTTAATGCAAGTGTAATATTGTTGCTTCGTTTTTTTTTATTATTGTTTTGACTTATTTGGGTTGTGTCAAAATTAAAACGGAATTTCCATAAGCTGGACAAGTCAGAGAGCGTGTATACAGCTTGAGGGTAATTATGGTTTTACCATAACGAAATCTTTCAACTTTCGAATTATCTTTATGGTATTTTCTTTTACTTTAATTTATACTTTTTAAGTTTAAATTTTGCCATAATGTTATTTTAACCTTCATTAATATAAGATATTACGGGTATAAACGTTTTAATGTACATTAAAATTTTTTTTATCTTTAACGAATTTGCAGTTTCGAAAAATTACTTTCCCCATAATAAAAGTATCAATATAAATAAAAAATATGTTAGTATGTAACATTTTTTAAAATAAAAGATTAAAAATAATTCAAATGGTCTAATAAAACGAAAATATTACCAATGATTTACCACAATTATAACGTTAATTACCAATGCACAATCATACAGCTCAACAAAGTAAATAACAGTCCCCAGTCAACAACATCTGATTCACAGAAAAATACAAATACAACAGTTGCAAAAGCCCGTACTTATCAAATTACCCAACTCCCTCCTATTTTTTCAAACCGATTTCGAAAAGAAAAATTCCATTTCGCAAAACGCTATCCACACTTACGCGCAAAAAAAACCGGCGTCATAAATTTTCGTAACGTCAAAAAATTTCAGTGAACGGTCACAAAAGCGCCCGGGCGCACATAAAAGCGCGTGACATCACGATCGAGTCCGGCTCTCACGTTTCGCGATTTTTTGTATCTAAGCCCGGCTCGCCGCGCGTCGGGCCCGAAAAACTAACGAGGCTATACAGCCGTCCGAGAGCGCCGGATTGGCAGTTGGAAAGGTGAATGACATTTTTCGCAGATTACGCAAGACGCCTCCGCACGCAGCTCGTCACTGCTGCCACGGCTATTCTCGGCTAAGAGCCAGCCCGATGGAATAAAAGAATTCACGACGGGGAAGCCGGAGTTGTATACTGAGTGCCGATGATTAATATTTACTTTTCCGTGAGCGAATTGGCTGGGTTTGGACGAGTGGCTTTTTGGCGTTGGTTTGGGAGGTTTTTGAGTGCTTATCTTGTGGACATTTTGAGTTAGGGAGTTCTAATAGAAGTAATAGGGGAATTTAATAAGTTAAATTGGCTGAATTGAAACGTTTGAGACTAATTATAAGTGAATTACGATTCTTTGCACGCCTTTAAAAATATAATATTTAATTAATATTTCAATCATATTAATTACTCCTTATTTTATCAAACGACTTGCCTTATCTAAAACAAATAGAAAGTTCAAAGCTCTCTCAAAGCAACCTATACATACATACTAAACCAAGTCTAAGTCCGTTCCCAGCCTCTAATGAATCTTATCCAAGCCCAGGCAAAAATCTAATACGAACATAATCTCCGTGGACGTTGACGTTTCTCTCTATCTCCTCTACTCTTTTCTCCTTCTCCTCAAACATTTGTACGCTACGTGGGGCAGAAACATGGCGACGATGCTGCGCGCAGGGTCAACGCACTTAGCCCATAAACGAGCGAATATACACACATACACACAGTGCGAATATCTATCTATCTAACTACCTACCCACCTACTTACTTATCATCGTTCGCCGCGGCTGGCCGTATAAGTATAAGCACGTCGACCGCCTCGTCAGATCTCCTGTGTATTATTCATTGAACGTGTAAAGCCGAATTCGCGATTAAGGCGTAGTCGAAAGTTGGCTATGCGAGCGCAAAAGATGAGATTGCGGTGTGGGATGTGTTAGGCGCGAAGAAAATGTTGGAGAATGATGGAAATATAGTAGGAATGTCATTTGAATTTAGATACGCTAAGCTATGAGATTTGCCAATTAATTTCGGTGGCTTAATTTTTTCGAAATATAACACCTTTTTCACATTTATTAAACTGTTTTAAAAAGTTTTCAGAACTAGTGATTCGAAGATATGATAAGCTATCATTTAACTGCCGAAGCATGAATATGTAATCGTAAATATTTGGTAGAGTTATTACTGATATAAAATAACAAAACACCAAAATGTAACTCCTTTCTCATTTTTTAAAAGATAGTAAGTCAACAAACTCTTTTATTATGAAATTAGTATTGTTACGCTAATGATGCATTTGTACACTTTTAATTAATTTTTCCTTTACTCAGAATTACAAAATTAATTTAACTGTAAAGTTAACACTCCGATGCTTACCTAGTTTCCATGTGCAAATCACGTGCCATACACTGAAACTTTGAGACTTGGGTTGAACGTTTACAAAAAATACAGCCATAAGTCATATAGATGGTTTCTGGAGCATTTAAGTTACACATTAAAATAAAAAACACATTGCAAAATAACGCGATAGACCAGATTATCTCAATATGCCGGGTTCTTTCGTTTTTAAAAGACATTGCTCTTTAACTAGCTTCTTTGCTCTTCATATGACAATTATTCGTCTAATCGAGAATGGTTCGTCGCATTTAGCTTCGCTGACCGACCCACGATGAATTCGTTTACATAATCGATCTTGCGTCTCCAATTCAGGGTTGTACTCTGGTAAATGGTCATGTTATAATCATGCAATTTTGATATTTATGAAACGATATAACCATCGTAAATTGCTTGATTCAATTCAAATTTTTATAGTATTTAATATCTGTAATTCTAAGCACTCATTTTTAGAATTAATTTTGTTTATGTTTTTTTCATTGATCTTCCTTATAGTCTTGTAATGTCATAATACAAGAACGTGATTACAATATTCCAAAAAAAATGTTAAATCTGTAAAATGAAAACAATTTAAAATTTTTTGAATAATTACTTAAAATTTGAAGTAATTTCTATCCACTTTCGAGTATTCTTTCGATTTAAAAAACTTTTTCTACGTCTTTTACAAACTATAATAATCGCAGAACCATAATATCATTCATTGAGAAGTATTTACTGTAAATTAAATATTGTTATCTACTTTAAATGTAAAATAAAATTTTTTAATTTCTAATTCAATTACATGATTGTATAAAGTAAAGAATAAATTATCTCAAAAATGTTATTTCATTGTAGCAATTGCAATCAGGTATTCGTTTTTACAAGAATGTTTATTGAATTTCGCAACTATTGTGTAAGTAACTGGTAGGAAGTCATAAGATAAGAGAGTTCAGTATTAATTATTTAGATGACACGCATACGTACATCTACTGAAGATTAGAAGAGTTATGATGACTATGCAACAATTGTATAAGTTTCAGCCTACGTCAATCAGTGAAAGGGTTACGATTTGTAGTCTTCTTTATTGTGTAGATTTAAATTTTTCTTCTGTTAATTTTTTTTAATTATTTCATCTTGTAATATTAATTGCAATAAAGCTTGTTATTTATCAGCAGTGCCGTAAACTTTTAATCATAAAACATGTTTAGGCATAATGATATTAAAAAAATATTTATTTAATTTATTTGTCATAATAATATACAAATAAAAAGAAACTTGTTTCAAGATTATTATAAGATAGCTATTCCAACCTGGTAAAAGTAATAATATTATAAACTAGAAAAGTGTCATTTCTCTGGGTCGCGGCTGAAATAGGATATATTATTTGTAAAATATGAGAAAAGTCTCGGTAAAGGGATCTAAATTTTAATATAAATCTTGAGAAAAATCTTCTTAATTTTTCTATTTAATATAATCAACTTAAAACAAGTTTTCAACGGAATATCAAAAGGATAAAATTTAAACTAAAAAAATCAAGCTTTAATATATACGCTACTTTGAAAATCAAAAAATTATAATAAATTAACTAGTATATAATATAGTTAACAATAAGTTATATTGCGCATCTTTTCGTCGTGCAAATTTTCGGTGCAAACTTTCATAACTCTAATAAAACTTCCCAACAACGCCCCTCGCACGCAAAATATACAATTCACACACACTACATACTCCTCACAACTTCAAGCTCTATAGTATCTTGTCATCCCACTATTTTTAACTCTCAAAAAGTTATTTTTTGCCCGCATTAATCGACACCAACTCCATCCTTGTAGAACGGCCCTAAAACGAAGCCGAGCGCTCGCGCCTGCGTCGGTTCGCTCGGCTGTTCGCCGGCAGATTACGTCTCGACTCTCTCTCTCTCTCTCTCTCTCCTCTTCCTTCGCGACGACGACGCGCAGGGTGAACGGCCGACCTAGAGGCTGTGCGCGCGCGCGCGCGTACTTTTAAAACACGCGCACATACAGACAGAGCGCTACGAGCGAGTATGCGTATATATATACAGCGAGTTGTGCGATGGTGGAAGAGAGAAAGAGAGAGAGAGAGAGAGAGAGCAGTTTCAGGTAAACCAGCGAAGGAAGGAGGAAACGAAACGAAGCGCCGTCACGTTCGAATTGAACTCTGCGGGCGCGAGCAGCTGTGTGTGTGTGTGAGTGTATACGTCTTTGTGAGTGTGTATGAGTGAGCGAGCGAGTTGGACTCGCATCGGAAGATGAGAACCAGATGATGGCGGGAACGGATGCTGCGCCGATCTCGAGAGATCGAGTTGGCGCGGAGGATCGCGGATGAAGAGATTGCGGTTTTCTCGGCGCTGATTTTGGCGTCTGGCTGATAATGGGAGTTGGGTGCTTTTGGGAGGTTCGGATGAGCGGAGTTGGAAATGTTAATCGGACTTTGTAAGGTGATTGATGCGAGCGTAACTCTGATTTTGGCGAATTTACTGTAATGGAGATATCCGGATTGAAGTGGATTTCCGCATATTTAGGAGCGACTTGTGATGTAGTAAAAGCATTTTTATATTATTGTTAGAGGTTTTATGGAGAACAAAGGATGTAAGAACGTTATTATTTTTTTAATAAAAATTTTGTAATTGAAAAGGGGAAAAATAATATTTAATATAAATGTAATTGTAGGATATATGTATAGTAATCTTTAAAATTTCATAAGATTTAAAAGAAAACGATACTTTACTTACAGTGCAATGACCTCAGTTGCTCCATCAAGATCGGTAACATTTATTTGTATACATAAGTATGGTTATCAATTCTTGGCTATTGATCCATATGTTAAACAAAATATTATATTTCAATCATTTAGAATTGTTAAAAAACTATTATTATTAGATTTTTAACGAGTATGAGAATTACTATTTATAATATAATTATTAAAAAATAGGGTACGTATTCATGAAGTGAAAAAATAACCATAGTATTAGTTAGTAGAAGTATTAGTAAATAGAAAATTATTTAAGGGCATAAGACTTGTATATAAAAGTATGTATAATATCTAGTTAAATAGATTGTCAAAGTGAATAAATAACTATTTGTGTTAGCAATAGATTGAAAAATTGTAACAGAAACTTGATTTTAGAATAAATAAAACGATTTAATTATTTGAAAATAAGAACAATCTTCTTTACCTTTACTAAATTGTTCAGTTTACTATACTAGAAATGTGTGTTAGTTAATATATAAGCTACCTAAAACAAATAAACGTATTTTATGTTATCTTTTACAAAATATAGATAATTGATAAATGTGATGCATAATAATTTTATTATGTACTTGTGATACTATCTTTTTATTTTATAAACATAATATGTTTGCTTTTGTACTACAGTTCAAAATAGTAAAAAAATATCAGCATTTTTTTACCATGAGTTCCCGATTTAACAAATTTATGGTATATTCCATTATCCATTAATCTGACATTTATTTAAAGGTTCAGAATAATCTATTATATTTGATATCACAAAAAATCCTTAAATTCAATCAACTAGTTATTTATGCCCTCATAATTAAAATTGATATTTATTCAGCCCATCTTCTTGCTGTGTACCCTGAAGGTTTTATATTTAGGTAGTCGGAGAGGGTAGATGCATAACCATAAATAGATATAATTAAAAACCTGACTTACGATAATAATTATCAAATTATCTGACGAGAAAAAAAAGCAATTAAGAAAGACATGATAAAAGTCAATAATTTAAGAATATTATCTACCTTTAATAATTCTTAAATAAATTCTTTAATTAATACCCACGTATTGTAATTACAACATACATCTGAGAAATTATAGTGCGTACAAGTGTTTGCTCCTCTGCTAAATATAACAAAATTCTAAGCCTTGAGCAAAAGTTTATAGGTGAAAAAAAAAGGAGGACAGGTAAACATGTGAGAAAAAGAGAGTGAATGGAGGGGGAAAGAAGTGTAAAGGGACGAAGAGAAAGAGAGTGAGAGTAAAAGAGGGAACGAGGAGATTAGGAGATGGGAGATGAAAAAGGAGAAGAAAAGAGAAGGAGGTGGAAGAAGAAAATTAAAGAAATGCCGAGGTAGCGAAGGCTAGACATGCAAGTCTGAAGCTTTTGCAATTATCCGAGAAAAAAAATGTACCATTAAAAATTAAAAGATGAAATAATTTAATATATAAAGCGTTAACATTTTGCTTATAAAAAACGGAGAAATCAGATTTCATAATAACTCAATCCAGATGAATTCACTTTGACTACAACGTAACCGTGAAGACTAAATTGTCACGTTCATTTCTACTTTTATCAGATCACAACAAGAGCCAAAAAAAGCCAAACAAGCCCAAACGATCAGACGAAAGCACACGCAAAGCTCGAAACGTAAGTTAGCTCATCAGATTCCGTATCACAAGATTCTCACGCAACGCTCATAAAGAAGGCCTCAATCGAATGTTTTCGTAGTGAGGCGAAGGAGAAAAAAAGGCAAGAATCGACTCCCATCTATTAAGCATCGACGCGGCAGCAATTTACCGCGGTCTCTCACTCGGAACTCGCGAGAGAGGAAGATAAGCCATAAGTCGGGGAGAGTCTCATAGTGGAGAGGAGCGCAAGGGAGAGAGAGAGAGAGAGAATCGATGATGAACAGCGCGAGAGCGCGCCTGCAAAAGAGAAGCTGCGGCTGCAGCTCGCTGCCGCCACACACATCGCCGTCATAATCACCTCTCTCGCCTGGCCGTTTCCTTCTCCCTCTCTTTCGCATCCTCTCTTCTGCCCTTTTTCCTCTCCCTCTCTCTCTCTCTCTCTCCGGCTTTGCCTCTTTTCTTGCTCGCACGCGCCCTGATGCTGTTGCTGATATCCCAGTTTCTTGGCTTGGCTGTGTGGAGCGATTTGCCTTGGTTGGGTTGGGAGAGTGATAGTAGAGGGGAAATTTTGACGGAGGGTTTGAGTTATTGGCTTGGGGTGGGGGGAGTTGTAGGGGTGTCACTGATAAAGATTGAGGAGGTAGGGAAGAGTCATCGTTGCAGATTTAAAATTGATGGAAAGGTAATTGCGCTATTAGGTACCGATTTAGACTGACGTGTGATCGGCTAGACAGTGTTTTTTATTTTACTGCTTTATTGCGGAAGATTTATATCGACTAAATCTACTAAAATAAAATAATTTTGTTGAAACTATGAGAAATAAATGAAGTAAAATACTTGTGAAAAGAAAAAAATATTAAATATCACTATTAACGTATGTGTGTGTGTTTGTTATAGTAAGTTTAGAGATATTTAAACGATTTTTTACTAAAATCTACCAGATTGAGCAGTCATATTTACAGTGGCGTGATTGTAAATACATCATTTAAATAAGAGTATGTATACGCACGTGTGCACAGTGCTTAAGTGTACTTAAGTTAAAATATTATAATGGTAGAGTTAATATAAAATTTTTTTATTCGCCAAGTTTCATTCTCAATCAAACAGAATACTTAAAGAAAATAAAAAATGTTTCTAAAATTTAACTTTATAAAATAATATTATAAAAATTCGTCAGTCAACTATTTGACAGTAATTATGTCCATATAAAAAAATTCCAGCATTGCAGTTGTTCAAACACTACTATCATACCTTAAGTTTTCAAACAAATTAATAATTCCAAATACAAGCTCTAATATCATCCTTAAATATTGATCAAAAGGAAACAATGGCAATGTAAACTAGTGCAACGCCTGCCGAATAAATTATCTAAATTCGCCAGCTCGTATCATCCTCACAATCATCAATTCTAAAACAGGAATAACATTAGTTTATTCACGTAGTGGGAGGCGTAATTTGAATTTCCTACGTCAATCTATCGTTGATCATCTCTCAAAGAGCAGCCAGTACTGGAATAATACATTTATACGACACATCGAGTTGGATGAAACGAAAAAAAACGTATACTTGCACTTACGAAATTGTCGCAATGAGAGACGACGCAACTGCGGAGTCGGGTGACTCTTGGCGCACGCTAGCGGTAGGTGAGAATGATTTCAAGGTCGAGAGAGAAAGAGAGAGAGAGAGAGCCGTATGTGGGGATTATTCAGAATATGGGATCATCGGGGATAGAGTCGGGGTGTGTTGCAATTAAAACGGTTACACGCGAGTGTTGGATATGGTTAAGGTGAATATGTAGAGGATAAGGTTTTGTTTATTTTTATAGTAAATGGTTTGATTGAATTTTTGAATTTTCTCTTGTGCTTGAAGAAGTTTAGTAATGGAAGGCTCACTAGAAGGAAAGCTTAATCAGAGAAAATGTGATTCATAAACTCATATCATCCGTCACATTATCGTAAAGAATGATAATAAAGGAAATTTATAAGTAATAGGCATATTTTTTTGTAAATTTGATTTTAATTTTTTATCGAATTTGCATAAATTTGTGCCTATCACTCATAAATCAAAAATCCTTGTCGCAATTGCAATATTAAAGTATATCTTCCGAACTGAAAATACATCAAGTTCTATTACAAGCAAATTTACGTATCATTAGCTTTAATAACCGTAATTTTTAATCTCATTCACTAAGCTGCATTAATCCCAATAGAGAAAAAAAACGTTCCAATCCCGCTGCTCCATTCTAAAACTCCAGCAATCCCTCAAAAACCCAAAATACCGTATCCCATCACCGATCCCACCTCCCGCTCCCCCACATCCAAACCAGCCACCCATGCACCGCTGCAAAAAGTCTCCCAACACCGTAACCACACAGATACACGTGCTCAGGCAACTATTGCCGCAACAATTCGGACATCCCCGTTCTCTCGTCCCGCGTGTACATAAATAAGCGCGACAGTAAGAAAAAGAGGAAGATGCCGCAACGAGCAGCGGCATCGAGCCTCATTGTGCAAGCTCTCCTTCCATCTCTCTCTCTCTCTCTCTCTCTCCGAGAAGCAACGAAGATGCCTCGTCGTCCGGCTTCCTCTGCCCACGTGTGTGTGTCTGTATATATATATGCATCGAACGCTGCTGTTTGCGCAATAAGGCAACGATGGACGCGGGGGCCCGCCACGTCGATCCTGCTCACTGTGCTGTCTTGAAGATCTGTTAGAAGAAGGCTGCAGTACTGTGTGTCTTGAATGATTACAGAAGTTTTCTTGGATTTTTTTTTTTTTAGCTTTTGTAATTGTGCTTACGGGACTTTGATGTCTGATTAGAGCGGCCGGATGGGTTATTAGGTTTTTTGGAGTGCGATTTCACACTTGGAGATTGGTATGGTTACCCTTTTTTTTGGCTGGTTTTTTGGTGAGGTTTCATGGGTGTATTTTGAAATATTCGTGATATTAAAGATGGATCGGATCAGTTTCACGAACGGATGGTATGAGAAGAATATTTTATAGATTCTTTTTTGTATAGAGGTTTTTGTCGTAGATGTAGCCTAGGGTGTGCGGAAGGAAAAAAAGAGAATATGAAAGAAGAAATAGTTGTTTTAATAAACTACTATTTTGTTTAGTAGAGTCTTAGTTACTTTGATAAAATATTGGAAATTATATCGGAGAAAAGAAATATATAAAAAAAATTAATAGCTTGTATTAGAAAACCATTATGAAATGTCATTAATATTAGAAAATATACTCATGCATATATTTTATACAGTATTAAGTATCATCAAATCTCTTAATCTTAATCTTAACATATTTATTCGAAAATATTTTTGATTGTTATCAACATTTATGGTAAATAAAGAGCTTATCCGAAAAAATACAAAGCTACCTTTGTTAATGTAAATTGTAATATCGATAAAATTACAACAATCAATCGTTCAAAAAGTGCATGAGAAAGCTTTACGTTATCAGAATATTTATTGGACGAAGACGAAACTATATTCGATGATTCAAGTACTGGTTGGTACATTACTATTCCATGCCTGGATGTTTTTATTTAACAGAAACGTAACGAAATTTTAATTTAAAAGACTCCCTGGTAGACAATTGACCAGATTCTGGGCAGAATTTCTGGATAATAAATTCTCTAAATAATGTACAATTTCTGCGTATGACATAAAGTTTAAACACTAATTTTATTATTTATACCTATTTAAACATTAATAATTCCTATGGGAGCATAATATCCCCCATACTTGCCACTAAATAACAAATAAAACTAAAAACAAAACAATAAAAATACAAATTGGACCTTTTCCTGGACAATTATTCTTTTCATGCATTATATTTCTCTATTGCCTTATTACGATTATCATATATCAACTTATATATTTTTTCATTTTTTCAATTATTATAACTTTATTATATTATTTTATCATATTTATCTTGTATAAAGTGTTTAAAAAAAGCATCTTCTAATGTTGCTAAATTTTATGAAACTGTTAAAAATGTTATTAACGGGAATATAATACTTTTAACTATAATCATAACTCAAATTCTTATCCTTTGAGATTCAATAAAGAATTGATAAAGTCAATAAAATAAAAAAATTTTGCACATAAAGCCTGAAGATGTATAAATAGCATTCATGAATTTAAAAGACTGAGTGCATTAATCTTACATATTTCGAGATTACAGAGAGAATGTTGAAAAAGCAATGCTAAAAAATTCTAAATAATTCTGCAGTTTTGCGTGAAAATTTATCGTTTACGGATTGAATGTAAAGATGCATAGAAAGACAAATAACTTTGACAATATTTTCTCTTTACACAATAGTTATTCAATTTCAAATTAAAGGTTCTGCACCATCTGAATCAAAATTAAGAAAAAAGTGTAATAACAAAGGTCATATAGTGTATTAATAAACCGTTGTTTAGTAAAACTTGAAGATTATTCATTAATTTAATTTAGATTAAAAAACCATGAAAAATTATTGAAAATCAAATTAGAAATTACTTAAAATTCAGTAATTTAAATGAATTTCAAATAAAATGTAACAATTTACAAATACTCTAAACTAATCTACAATACCAACTTGCCTAAAAACAACCCATCCTCAAAACACTCTCCGCAAGAATCACCCACACTTCCCCAACTCTCCTCAACCATAACCCAACACCAAAACCCTCCAAAATCCATCATCGCGCAACATTCCAGCACTCTCCCATCGCACCCACCGCTCTTATAAAAAAAAACAATTTGCTCTCGCTTATCTTACCCTATCCCAGCTCGCGGGAAAGCAACGTGGAATTCGGAAGTGGCCGCGCTGAATTAATTGCGCGCGCGAGAGAGAGAGAGCCGCGCTCTCGCGGTCGCGAGAGGATAAAGACGCGCTCGCTCTACCCCGCAGCTCTCATCGACGCTCTTTCTCTCTCTCTTTCTCTCCCGCGAAGAAGAAGAAGAAGAAGAAGAAGCAACAGCAGGAGTAGCAGCAGCAGAAGCAGCAGCGCAGCTCGCGGGCTCGTCGCGGCGGAGTCGTTCACCTTTTATCCCAGTAACACGGCGCTCGTCGCCGTGGCCCCCAAGCGATCGACGACGGCAGCAGCGCAGCGACACGAGCTACAAACTGCACGCGCTGGAGCTAGGAGTAGAAAGGCTCGGGAGGAAGAAGCGGAGAGCGGTGTGAAGAGATGCTTGGGATGGGTTTTTGTAGGTGGTTTGCGATTTTGGGGAGTTGACGGTTTGGTGGGTTCTGTTTTTTTTTGGTTATGTTGAGGTTTAAGGTGGTGTTTGGACTTGGTGTGTTTGAAAGGATTGGTTATTTGTTTTTTTTAATAAAACGTTTTGATCTTAGTTAGATTTTTATTCTCTGAGAATAATATGCTTTTTGTTTCTAAGAAAATGTTAGAATTTTAAGAGAACTGGTTTGAAAGCTTCGATTTAGCCCAAGTGAAATCTTCGAACAGACAAGTTTACTATATAGTAAGCTAAGATTTTTTATAGATAGATCTTTATTATTGCATAATTAAGTATAAATGAAAATACAACTTAATCACAGTTAAAATTATTAGATAATGCAGCTTGTATCGTAGTCAGAAGTTGTTGCAGTCATAAAACAAAAAAGTAGAATCTAAAGTATAAAAACTTATATAACACTACTATTACTTAGACCGTAATAAAATCATAAATAGTAAAAAGACTTAAAGTAAAACTAAAACGAAAAATAACTAAAGACTCAAATCACACTAGTTCAGACATACATTACAGGATATCACTATTCAATGCATCAATTTGAAAATTCTGCATACTTGCCTCCGAGGCGCTGCCGCGCCCCTCAATAAATTATTCAGCCGTCGCTAAAAATCCCGATAGTTTTCCACCATTAGCCTCAAACGCGTTAGATTATCCATAACTCCAGGGACTTGTGTAACAGCCCGTCTCACTCCCAACCAACCATCGCCAGACCCACATCCATGGTCCATCCCACCCCAACGTCCCGAGGTAAACAAACAAAGAAAACCAGATTCAAAACCGGAAACCGAACCGCCTCGCGAATCCATAATCAAAACCAGACCTACCAACCCGTCGGCTCGAATTTTTTTCTCTCACCTCTAAACAATCCCAGCGGAGCGATCCGTAAATCCAGAGGCGCGAGACGAATGCGCTGCCGCTGCGCCGTAATCCCCGGAGCTGCTGCCGCACCGCTTTATTTGTATCGCTCCGCGCGAGAGCCGGTCAAGTATATAGTAGCCGGCGTGTCTCTCTTTCCCCTGGAGCCAGCCTTTCTCGCTCTCTCTCTCTCTCTCTCGCACTCTCACAGAGGTTCTCATGTTTTTCAAGAGCGAGTCCCGCATTTCCGCGTCGGCGATGATCTGCATTCGAAAATGTTTTGTTTCGATTTGAATTCGCGGATGATTTTGCAGAAAAGACGGCTCTCTCTCGCTCGCTCGGTTCGTGGAATATCACTGGTTGCGGAGCCAGGAAATTGAAATGGACTCGAAGATGAGTAAGGAGGTAAAGGCTGTTTGATATGCATTATTTTTTTTTTTTCTTATCGAGCGTACTGCGTCGTTTTGTTCTTTCGGTCAGGTGTTTATGTAAAAGTGTATGAGAATGTTGTTTGGTTGGAAAGAGGAGATTGGTGAAAAAAAAAGAGTTTATTTGGAAGTATTTGTTGGATTTTTTATTATATTTGTGTAATTTTATGGATTAAGAAATTTCGAATAGTATAGAAATATTTAGAAAAAAATTTTAAATTACCTTTAGAGAAAAAATTTTTAATTATAAAATAAGAATTACTGGGCAAACTTAGTAGTATAAATGTACCGTTCTAAATATATAACAACATAAAAATATGTATAATAAATTGAAACGGAGCAAATTATTACATTTATAATTACTAGTTTTGTTAGAAATATAAAAAAGCAAATTAATTTTTTTCTTTTTATTAATTAATATTAAACTAATATCTGATTTTGAAAAACTTCATTTTCCTTATTTTCACTCCTTAAAATTAATAAAATATTAAAAAAACATTTTTTTCTCCATTAATTTATAACTACACCAAGAATTTAAATTTTCACAAGTACATTTACCAATAATTTTAAATAAAACAAACTAAAAGTACTTAACAAAGAATAGCTCTCATAATCTGTCCTTTTACCTCGTTTACCCAAGGGCTAACCGAGGTCGTAAAAAATAAACACAAAGTGCCAAGTGCAGGCGCACCCTCAATATCTACGTGCAAGAATCGTCGCAATCCTTTACACTGCAGTCTACTCATGGAAAAGGCCCCTGAAGCGTACCTGTCGTAAATTATAGCGGATACATTCATCTGTTAATAGTTTTACGAGCTGTTTGTTTCGTCTGAGATTGTGCTGCTCTATATTTTTCGTCTTTGTAAAAAATTTAACAAGAAGATAAACGTATTGCTTGGTTTAGTACTTTTTTTTGTTCATTATTCTTGTATAAATTTATATAGAGTCGTTTATTAATGTGTACTTTTATTTATAGATAAAAATGTGGATGAATCAATATTTAGAGTAAAACAGTACAATTATTGATAATGAAGTGACGTAATTATGTAAATAAAACTAATGTAAATAATTCTACACGCTATATGTGTATTGTAGAAATTTAAAGAATTTGAAATATGTTAAGGTGTTTTAAATGATCGATTTACTGGATAATTATGTAAATTCTTGTAATTAAATTTGATAATTCAAATGCACTAATGAGTTTTTGTTTTTGATTATGCGATAAACATTATCGAATATGCTGTAACGAGCTTATACGAAATAGTCTCCTTAATTAATATTTTGTATATAACAGTTAATCAAATTAACCACTTGATTATTTTATTAAAAATTGAAAAAAAAAATATTTTTAAGACGCAATTATCCAAAACTCATAACACTCAAACGCTCGACAATCCAAACCCCGGCACCATAACTCACAACTGACACTTCCAAGCCATCAAACCTCGAAAAATCGGCGACAGCCCGTCTCACCTCGTCAAAATCCCCGGTCCCTTTAACACTCCGCCCAGACACAATAAAAGCGCTCTCCCGCGCTTATCTCTAAAATACAACGTCCCCGCTAAAAACCCCGAGATTAGCAGCGGGTCAGCTCGCATCCCGCTCTTGATTCCTAAAAGCAGCGCCAATAAACGCGTTTATTTTTCCTCAGCCCGAGAAAATCGAGCCCGCCCCTCTATATACACCCCATCAGGTGCGCGTCATAAAACAGAGAGAGAGAGAGAGCTGCGGAGAGGAAGAAACGGCAAGGCTCGAGGTGCAAAGTGCCTTGGATAGGGTATTACGAGGTACGCGCTCGGTAGCCTCCCTGAGGGGATAATTCCGCTCTTTCTCTCTCTCTGTGTATATATAGATATACAGGAGCGTACGCGCGCGCGCCAACAGTAGAGTTCCCCCCCTGTAGTACCTGGGACCGCGCCGTATTATATTGTTTTACGGCGTCGGAGAAACACCTCCGCCTACCGGACACTTGGCGCGATTGACATTGATTGCGTTTTGCGCACGTGCTAAGTAGGGGCTGTGTGTGTACGTGTGTATGCGTGGGTGGAGCTGAGCACTTGTCGTTTTATATACGTCAGCGGTGTGGTTTTTCCCGAAGCTGGTTCAATTGCGGGCGGGGGCTGCTTATGTGGGCTAATTAGGGAGATTAGAGGAGCCATTGTTGCGAGGGTGGGGCAGATAATTAGCCCGAATTTTCCGAAATTTCGGTGGTTGCTTTGTCCTGCGCTGCCGATCAAGTCTCGCCGTCTGGTTTATCAAGAAAGCGAGGTGAAAGATTTCGTAACAGCTGATATAGTCGAGCTGAATTAAAGCGGCAAGTGTTGCCGGAAGTTTGGAAATTTACATGCGCGTTATCGCAGAGCAAGCTCAAATATTTACGATCTAATACGGCTCTCTGCAGTCAAATATTATTATTCGAAAAGTCAAATATCGCTATTTACCCAGCTAAGCGTTTTTAGAACTTCATAAATCTCGCGCGCGCGGCCGGCCGTAAAACAGCTCTCTAAGCCCTGGCGCGCGCGCGCGCGCGTACGCATCCCTCCGCGTTATATTTTAGCCCACAAATCATAACCGATCCGCTCTCCGGCAGACGTACATTGTAGGCTAAAATTTGAATACATTCCCTGGATACATTGTCGCCCGGGCACGTATACGACTCTCGCAAGCTCGGCTGCAATTATTCATGCGCCGCGCAGAACCCGTTTTAAAGAACTGCCCCCTCTCTCGCTGCGATTATCTGCATCTCGCGCGCGCCTTCTTTGAAAAAGAGCCGGCTTTCCTGCGAAAATTTGCCGAGCCGAAAATCGCTGAGTGTGTAGTAGCCGAGGCGGTGACTGAGAGGGTAGATAAATTTGTGGATGTGTGCGGGAGTCGAAATGATAATGGCGCGGATCGATGTGTGCGTGTGTTGGCGACAGCCACGCCAAGGGTCATTGTCACCGAAACGAGCCGCTGCCTTATACAGGCCGGCAATGCACGTTTACATGCGCGGAATCAAAACAAAAGTCGAGAGAGAGAAAGCCAGGCGCAATGTCAAATTCGATCGCCGAATAATGCCGGCTGGTTGGAGAGATCGGTGGTGAATTGAAGGTTAACAAAATATTTTTGACAATTTTTTTCGGAGTTGATAATTAGGAAGTTTTGGAGTTGCGTTAGCAAAAATAAGCTGTTTTCTAATTTTCGAAAAATATTTTAGTCAAACACGCGTCGAGAACCATATGATAATCATAATCACGCACAAAGACTGTAGACACGAAAAAGAAAAAAAAAATTGACATATTCATCATCAATTCGGCTCGATCGGCATTCGCCAACTACACCTCAGACGCCGCGCATCCAAAAGTACGTGACTACGTGACGTACATCGTGTACTCACGTGCCGGCAGACGCTAAAAAATCCACCTACAGCCATACGCTCTCGCTCTTCTAAAAGTCATCTAAAAAAAACCGAAATAAATACCTATAAAAAAAAAATCGATCAAGAAAGTCCATCCCGAGACGAGAAAACAATTAGAATTCGATCCAAGTGTGCATTATTCGCAAGCACCCGATGCATTATTCCGGCTTGATTTGACTTTTAGCGCAACTCCGGAGATCTGCAAGAATAAAGCTCTCTTCCTGACTGCCACCGGATTATCCGCGTACACGTGAACGCGGATAAATTTGCACGAGTGTCGCGCGACGTCGCTAGATCGGCAAGAGATAGCGATTGTTTCTTCGGCTGCTGTATTGGATGCGGAATGTATACACAAGCGCATATGTGCCGGCTTATTTGAATGGAAAAGTGGCTGAGCAGAGAGTCTGTGTATAGGTGAGTATAGGGAGATAAGAGAGTGTTGATGATATGCTGGTTTGTTAGAGAATGTCAGCTTTTTGGTATCGACAGTTTTATTTTAAGTCAGTAGCGTAGATTTTTAGTTAGAGTTTACGTATAGGTATTGTGCTGATTATAAGAACAAGTTTAAAATAATGGAAATATTGGCAGGCAAAGGAATCCTTGTATATTAATAGTGGAAAATATACTTGTGTGAAATATATTTTATGCGAAGACACAGACTTGTGCATATTCTATGAGTCAGTGCACTGATATCAGTAAAAGTTTCTATTATATACGGTATTCAAATCTTTAGAACTGTATGCTGAAAGTTATGTTGAAGTTAAATTTTTGATAAGCTTCGTAATATATTAAAAAACAATGCTTACTGTATATAACTATGTTTTAAGTATATACAAATTTACATGAGTATACCGCAAACGTGTCAATGAATTGAACGAAGATTGTTTTTACTGAAAGTTGGCATAATTATTCCACTTTGAGCTCATGTCTGATGTTCACGTCAACTATTCACGTTAACTCTAACGTGATTATTAAGAATTTATAAGTATTCGACTTTTTGGTTAACTTTGACGGCGTTTTATCACTTGATTAGATCTTTTGTTTTTATTAATTACTGAGCTTATAAACTTGAATGTACTTTTAATTCAATTAATCGAAGAAGGCAATGTAATTTAATTAATGAACTACTTGTTATTCAATCATCAATAAGTTTTGACAATCAGTAATGAAATTACTATTATTAATCTAGAAAATTCTTTCTACATATTCAAAAATTTTTATCAAATGTATTGAATTTCACAAAATTTGCATGTATTTAATGGGTACCAAATAATAAATTAAAATTCATCGAAATATTCGATTGATACTTACTGTAATGCATGCGCTTTTTAATATAAACAGTTGCTATATAAATAAGTTGACTAAATCTACTAAACTAACTAATTTACCGAAAACTAACTAACAACCCAAGTAATTAAAAAATAATGCAAATAAATTTAAACAATTACCCGAGCACTCAAGCCAACAGTCCTCGCAAAAATCTCAGGCACTTTTAGCTCACCACTCGAAAAACACAACGACAGCCAAACGATAAATTATCATTAGCGATCAGCGAAACCTCCCCAAAAACATCACTGACACCGATCGCCAGTGTAAATCTCCCATCGCCGGAAGCCAGAGCTCCTCTCCTCCAAGAGGGCTAATCAGGAAGAAGCAAGCTCCAACTGCCTCATTGCGCACACACGAGGCCCATCCCCAAAATTTTTTCGCAGACCTCCGGAGAGGGGAGCCAAAGAGAGAGAGAAAGAAGCAAGCCTCTATACACCTATCCACTCACACTCCTACGAGAGAGAGTACAAGAGCGAGAGAGAGAGAGAGGCTCGCAGCATCGGCCCCTTCCACCTCTCGTATATCGAACATCCAGAGAGTGGAAGATAGAGAGACTGCCGGCCCATTCCGTTGGAGCCGAGCCAGGGCGACGAATCGTATACGACGGCCTGCCGTCTCTCTCTCTCTCTCTCTCTCTCTCTCTCAGCGCAGCGCGGCGCCTCCAGGTGGTGGGCAGCCGGTGGTGGGGATAACCCGCGCGAGCGAGCGAGCGAGCGAGAGAGAGAGAGAGAGAGAGAGAGAGAGCACGAGAGAGACTTAAGCGAGGCCACTCGCCGCGGAGCTGTCAGAGCTCTGTGGGGCACGGTCACGCACACAGCAGCCATTCAGTTTCCGGTAGCTCTCTGCTCCTTTGCTCTCCCGCGCGCACAGAGCCAAGATTGCGATTTTTTTTTTCCTCGCCGACGACGTCGACGTCGTCCAGGAACGCAGCGAGTCCGCGCCGAACCGCGAGACTCCCTCGCACTGCCGATCTGCGCGTATTATGGCAGCTCAGCTCGACCCGACCGGTCTTTACTGACACGGGGGTCCGTCTTGTGAAGCAGCAGCAGCAGCAGCAGCAGCTCTTTTTCTCCCTTCGCCGTGCGGCTCGTCTCCTGGAGATCGGCTCGTTATCAAAGCGGCTGGCTGGGAATACGATGGCCAGAGGACTCGACCCGACTGGGCTCTACTGAAGTGCTGAATTATACACGAGAGTGACTGTCCTCTTGCCATCCTTCTTTGTTGTATACCTCGGTCCGATATATATCAAAGAGGCAAAATGACGATCCTCGATCCGACCGGCCAGTACTGAAGAAATCGGCAGAGAGCGAGGAGAAGGGGTTCGCCGATCGCGGAAGTGATCCACCGAGCCTGATAACGCCGACTAGCCAGACGCGCGGATTTTTATTGTGATTTATCGTCAAGGTCACGCTGAGAGCGAGATGGCCGGCATACTCGACCCCACCGGTCAGTACTGAGGAGAGATAGAGAGAGAGAGAGAGAGAGAGAGAGAGAGGCGAGGAGGAGGAAAGTGCCAAATCGCGGAAGAGCCGATCTTTCGCGGAAGAACGAAACCGAGGAGAGGAGAGCGGAGGCTGGACACGAGAGAGAGAATGACGGAGGCAGGGGTTAGAGGAGGAAGGAAGAGCTGTGTCGTTGTGGTGAGGAGAGGCAAGGAGGAGACGTCGTCGACGAATCTCCGGAGATCGGTATGGAGCATAAACATACGCAAGGGCAGACGACAGCACCGGAAGCTACCGGAAGACGAGGACGAAGCGCCGGCCGCTCGATAAACCAAGAAAGAAAGACAGAGAGCGAGAGAGAGAGAGAGAGAGAACGAGAGAGGAAGAGAGAGAGAGACCGCGCGGTCATGTCAATGCCCGCTGAGATCGTTAAGGTGAGTGGGGCGCCGAGTTATGTATACTTATCATCTTTCTTCTTCTTCTTCTTCTTCTTCTTCTTCTTCTGCTTCTTCTTCTTCTTCTCCTTCTTCTTCTTTTGCTGTTGAGGCAGCGCAATTTTTCGGCTAATTATTTTTTTCATCGCAGTGACGAGTTTTCTTCTTAACTTTTAATGAAATTGTTAATGGCGAGTGTAAAAATTTTTTGTTAATGCGATTAAATACTTTTATAATTATGCTGAAGTTTGTGCTGCTTCTACATTCTTACTACAATTAGTTTCTTAGTAAAATTCAACTTCTACGTCAAGAATTGCTGCAAGTTAGTACCGTAGTGCTGTCAGAGTAATCTTTTGTTACACTATTCAATAATATTAGTTCAATAATTCGCCAAAAGATCATTCTGTACTACATTGTATTTAAAACAGCAATAAACTTAACTTAAGTACAGTAGTTAATACTTTTGCACCTATCGGAATGAAGCTCTTAAGAATTCTTTGTTTGGCTATTTCGTAATACAAGGAAACAAAAGTCTGTGCATTGTTCAAAAAATATCTGCTCACATTAATAAAGACTTTAGTGCTCTTACGAATTTCATCCATGGAAATTTGTTAGATGTGTCAATGCTGAAATTGTAGTAAGTTTCAATGCTCTTCAAAATATTTCGAGACAGACATAACAGTGAATTTACTTAACGCGTTGATTAAAGATAAATAAAAGATAAGCGATTCGCTCAGTCAGCTGAGAAAATGTTTAGCAACGAAAATGAGAACCAAAATTACAGAAGCCGTAATGGTATTATGCTTCAGCCAACGCGGATTACGTCATTCTTGTATGCACATTTTTCGTCCAATCGTCATTCTTTCTGCCGACCCTACGCCTTTTTACGGCTTCATTTTACGCGCGATGCGATTAATTGCAAAATTCACGCAAACTACGGAGATTAATGTTCCTCATTAAACACCTCATTTTCGGACTTGTAATTTTTTTCTTTTTATTCACTTTTTTAAAAAGAATATTGCACTTAATTATTGGATAATTATTCAGCGCAGTCACAACCTTTAATTAGCATTTCACTTGTTGATATGTTTAGAAAAACATTGTAACAAATGTGTAGGTGTTGTAATAATAACCTATTATTACATTATTTATGATAATAATTTGAAAATTAAATTTAATAGCGATAGAGCCTTGATTGTTTACTCTACAAATTTAACGTTAAGCAATCAATCATAAAAACAATAAACAATGTTGCTAAGCCATTGTATTGATGTACACGACGTTTCTGTGTAATTACAACAGATTTTTGAAGAATAGCCTGGAAGTCCTTCGTTTTACCGTAAAATAACTGACATAAAAATGTACAATGCTTCGATTATATTACAAAGACTCGAATCGTTAGATGTAATTTTTATATGCAGTTAAAAATTGTTGAATATTCAAAGAAGTTATTAAATTAATTGGCCGCGGCTGCGAATATTAATTTCAGTTACGGAAACTGAATTTCAATAATAAATAAGAGGAAATAGACGATAATACAAATATATTAATAAATTAAAAATTGTTAAATATTAGTTAAATATTTTATAATCATCAATTTTATAATTTTCCTAAAAACTGCGCGAACCAAACAAAAATCTTTTCTTATTTGTAAAAAAAACTTATTAGTTCAGTTCATAGGAAAAATGGATAGGTACAGTTGGCAGACGTAATCTTTCTTTTTAGTTTAAAATGTATAAAAAACAATTAAAACTACGTTATCCTGAAATTATTATATGAATTATGTAAATTATGTTGCAAGGCAACGGTTTTAGCATACTTTTTGATAATCATAACTGCAAGCTTAAGTAAGCGCCGTGTTACATTAACGCATAATCTATCGGTTATTATTAACGTAAACGTTACAAACATTAAAATAACTAAAATCTTTAAAATTACGTTAAATATAAATTCAAACTAAAATTTTCTCCCCTTAAAGTTCAATAACCCAATAATACAATAATAATATTAAAAAATAATCTAAAGAAAAAATACCATACCACACTCTTAAAAAAAAAAGATTAAAACTCAAAAATCAAAAACATTCCACGCCAGCCAAACCCACTCTTCCCATAAAAAAAAAATCCATCTCCCAAAACCGTCAACGTATCACTTTCCACAACATAACCCTGCTCTTGGCCTCACAAACAGCTCCATATCAAACCTTCCAGCGATACGCTTTTCCCCTTTATACACCTCACGGCTTTAAGGGGGGAAACAGGTGCGACTACAGCCGATACGGATCATTCGCGCGGCCGGCGAACCAATATTATGTATTTGTACACGCGGCGCTTATTAAAGAATCCCCAAACAGAGAGTTTGAAGCGCGAGTTTATCTCTCGGCTCGAATCTCTCGAGTGTCTCCTCTTCCCGGGACTACCGATTGCCTTTTTGTTTGACGTGCGCCGAGCCTGCGTGTGTACCCCGATCGATTCGGGCTTGATAAAGCGTTTCGATATGGAGATTTTGGTCGGGCTTTTTTCTGGACGATGACAGCTGGGAGATCGATGCGAGAGCTTTGGGAGAGGTGGTCTTGCGATTTTTGGTGATGGTTTTTTATAGAGTTGTTGGTTCATAGAGGTTGTGTGTGGACTTTTAATGTTATATTGTGATGGTTATTTGAGGTGATGATTTTAATTTGAGATAAAAATGATTTTTACTTAAATTATTTATAAAAATATAGTTATGAATAATTAGATATTTAAAGGTTTTGAAATAAGATATGACATTATGATTGATTCAAATTTTTTCAAACGAGGCATTTGAGCACGAAGGCGTTGGATTGTATAACTGAAAAGCACAATAAATAAAATAATTATTAATGTTGCCGGTTATTCAATTGATTACGTATTGATGATATAATTAAATGCAACATTATTATTACTATATTTTATAATTTTAGTAGAGGATCAGATTTGAAAATTTTTAATTCATTTTGAATTTTATTAATATTTTTTTACAGTGATATGAGGTTCACTGGAAAATTATATAATAATTGTTATCATCCAACTATCGCATTATATAAGTTACTGACGCAAAAAATAATGAATTAAATAATTACTGATAATCACAAGAATTTCAAACGCTTAATCGCAACATTCACAATTTATATCTTTACACTATATATATTCTTAGTGATTTAGAGTGAAATTATTTTTAAAATAATTGAAAGTCATTTTTTTCAATAGTTGACTATAATAATTAGAACATGTTTCGTGCATTAAATCATCTCAAATGAACTCACTTAATGGCCTGTAATTAATTAAGTTCTTTCAAAAACTCTGGATTAAAAGAGTTGATTATTTCGCTTATCAGGTCAATGACCTCTCTACAGCATTGAAAAGATAGGCCAATGAATGTTATTTGCAGTTTATCTCAAAGACTCGCAACCTCGTCATTTGTAAATCAAGTAAATTGTTTCCTTATTTTTACAAACTTGTAAAAAAAAACTAAAAATATCAACCAACATAAAAAAAAATCCACTCCAAAAGATAAAAGCTCAAAATTTCTCGGGGAGTCAATGGCCATAATCAATCTCAATACAGTACCCTAATAGAACGCTCAGCTGTTTTAACGTAAATTGAGACTAATGAAGACACACTTGTCTATCCCAGCTCCTCATGAATAACCAGCCGCAACAGCCAACGCAGCCCACCGTGCGAACCAACTCTCCCAAACAATACCAAACCAGCCCCACCCAAACCATTACCTACCCCTCAAAAATCCAAAATCATATAAAAAAATCCTCCCGCCAGCACCCAGCTCACTTCGCTCTTAAACCCATAAAGGTGCATCGCTCGTCCAGCTCTCCTGAGCCCACGCTTGCGCACGAAATTAGTCCCGGCTCCATGGGAAAGACAAGACCCCGATAGTGGGTAGAGAGCAGCAGCAGTGAGCCTTGCGCACATGCGTATGTATATACACGTACGTACATACAGCTCGAGTGCGCGAGAGAGAGCCAGCTCTCTCTCTCTCTCTCGGTGCTGCTCACATGGCCGGGTTCATTGACACCACACCTGAGTTTTTGGGCGGCCTCCTCTTCCTCTCCGTCTCGTTCGCCCGGCGTTTCGTTCTCTTTCTCAATCGCGTCTCTCTCTCTCTCTCTTCCCCCTCGCTCGCGCGCGCAACGCTTCGGCGCTGTGTATGTATATATATACACGCGCCTGTGTCATTTTCTCCTCCTCCCGCTGATCCTCCTCCTCATTCGAGTTCTCGCTCGTTTTGTAATAGTGGTCAGCCATGGGACCTTTGCTTCTCTCCTTTCGTTTTCTTCTTCTTTCGGGGCTGGCTTTATCGGCGGGCCTGGGCTTTTTCGGATGTCGCGGTTTTCGGCGGAGTAGCTTTTTCCGAAGATTTTTATTTTGGACGGTTGAAGCTCTTCCGCGTTGGTACTTTTTTGCGGAGGCCAGCTGACGGCGATTTTCAATAATCCGAATCGGGAAGCGAAGCGAGCCTTGTGTTTAAAGTCTCGATTCCTTGAAGTTGGATATAAGCGAAATTGCAAACAAGCCTTCTTTTGTAAAAGTTGCGCGAAATAATTTTTCGATCAAACCATAAAGCAGGTTTGACCGCGTAAAAATAGCTTAGACTGAAAATTGCACTCGAGCGTAAGAATCCACTTCTCTATTGCAGCGAAATAAACAAGGAGAAAGATGAGAAAGAGCAAAGAGAGAATCACGTTTGACCTAGGACAACATACCACGCGACCTGCATGCCAATCCTCTCTCTTCCTCACTCCGTCTCTCTCGCTTCCCCGGTAACTAATATCAAAACTCTCGAGCTGCGACTCTCTCTCTCTCTCTCTCCCTCTCTTTCTCTAGCTCTCTTCTTTTACCCTCTCCTCTCTCTCTCTACCTTCCTCCGCGGGCATTTAATTATCACGTCGTTCTTCACGCTAAAATTGGACATTTTCAACGGTTTCAAGTGCCATTACTCGCCGCTGCGTGAGGAATTGTAATGGCGCGCTTGCTTTTATCTACTTTCAGGAATGCTTATCACAGAAATAATTCCTTTTCACTTTAATCAACCTTTAAACTGCAAAATTCACTTCGAGCCCTAATTTTCCACCCACCCAACCAAAAAAATCTTTAAAACACACTTCAACAACCCACGCAACAAGTAGTCACGAGCCTTCCCCTATACACACACTCTCGCAGTATATACAGTCAAAAAAAAGCTACGTACACCGGCACTGGCAGCCCGGCAAGCCAGCTACACGTCGCGCTCGCGCATGACGCATCCGCCGGGCGATACTAACTTTAGACCACGTGCTCTCGCCTCTGTGCCGCTCGTATATACACACATGTATACGTGCACGGCTCTGAATACGGCCCGAGCACGAGCAAAGAGCTATCGACCCGCGGAGGCGCACGCAGCAGGTTTTTTTTTGCGCCCGGCATGCCAACAGTGCCGAATTTGAATTTTTTTTATTGTCTGCAGAGGTTTCGGTTCGTTTTGGATTTTCGTTATGTCATGGGAGGTTTGGTGGGTTTGGCGATGTGGGTTTAAGGGTGATGGATGCTGAACTTTTACGTTATCATCAAAGTCAAGTTCAAAATGAAGAATTCGCCAGATTACTTATCTCACTCAGTGCTATATAGTTCTCCTTGCAAGCCCTCACCTCCGGGTCAATCCTTCCCTCACTTCCCTTAATCTCTCCATTAAATCCCAATCACTGCAGTCAGCATCTCTAATCAATCCCCCACTCTCCCCCATCTCAAACCCACCGAATTCATCGTCAATATCTTCACTCTTACCGAAATAGGCGAGAGCCCCGAGACTCTATCAGGTCCGCCCATGTGGTAGTTATTACTCCCGAGCTCAACGAACGTGACGTGTCCCTGTCGCGTGTACGCGCACTTGATGTATATATAAGTCTCGGCGCGCTCGCAAGTCGACACAGAGGAGCGCAAACATAAAAAAGCGTTCCTCTTTAAACTTACTTTTTATTTCGAGCCACTCCGTATTTAAGCGGTCGTTGACCCACGCGCGAGCCGCTCGCTCGTCGCCGGGGCCCCGCGCGCCGGCTTATTGCGCCCGCTCGTAAAAGGATTTCTTATGCGCCAAAAAGTCTCTGTACTTCTCTTCCCTCGCGTTATAAAGCTTCATCCATTTCTTTTTTCTTCCGTTCGTTCGCTCGCACAAGCGAGTGTCGAGTATCGCTAATTAGGGGCTAATTCTTTTTTTCTTCGGACTTCTAACTCGCAAACGAGTTCTCTCCGTTCATGCAGCTCTCTCTCTCTCTCTCTCTCTCTCTCACTCTCGGACGTGGCTGAAGTGAGAGAGAGGATGTCTTTAGTAAAAGTTCCCGAAGGAAAGCGAAAGTGCCGCGCGGCGCTTCAAACACACACTCGCCGCGCCGCAAGACACATAGCTACACATTGTGTGTATGTGTACCGTTAAAAATGTTGCTTTGCTAAGGTCCGAAAATATCTTTGTCTCTGTTGGGTCGATGGCTCGGGCTTTGGATTAATCGGCCGTTTAGGATTTGATAAATGTCACTTTCGTTTTTTAAATGCTTTTTTCTTCTTATGCTGGGTATGTACGTGGCTGAGTGCGGTAATTATGGTTCTTGTGATTGATAATGTTTTTATTTTGGTTAATCGGGAGCGATTGTGGGTGAGAGGTCGTTAGCTGGTTTGCTCTTTAATGTGTTTGTTTTAAAAATAGAGATGTCGAGTGGATTTTGTGATGCGAGGAACAAAGCGTACTTTTTTTTTTATTGTAAAATTCGAGGCATTTATTTTTGGTCGTGATGAAGTAATTTTCGAAAGCACTCTTTAACGAATTATGTCATCCGCGACAAGAATTTCCTGTTCGTAAGAAATTGATTGATCAATCCCAAACTCGTTTTTTTCTTCATTCTTCAAGGCGTATTATGATACGACGGACTTGATTATGGATCCACAATGAAAGTAATTGAAGGACATCCTTGCTTTTTTCTTAAATATCACGCGCACAATTAAGCAGAATACACACCAGCCACGAGCAAAAAATAACCTGCGCGCCCATTAAACAAAGCTACTCCACCTCTCGCCAACCCAAAATTTCGCTCCTTCAATTTTTTTTTCCAAAAAAAAAGCCGCCTCGGCCAACTCTTACACAATGTTCTCGCCGAATTCTCCTTCGGTACCTCTCTTTCTCCTTCTCTCTCTCTCAGCTCTCTGTACTCTCTCAGGGAGGGCCAGCCGACGGCTCGATTCGACTCGTCTTTATAAAGACGTCCTTCCTCCTTTGCTCTTTTTACGCTCGTCTGGATATCGTCGTACCTTTTTTCCCTCTCTTACTCTCCTCTCTTCCTCCTCCTTTTTTCCCTCGGACGCAACTCTTTTTTACACCGGCGGCCGCCGCCGCGGCTGCTGCTGCTTCTCCTGCCGCAGCAGCAGCAGCAGCAGCAGCAGGTGAGGTTCGTTCACCTCTGCGGGGCCGCGTGTCGCGCAGAGCCCGAGGAGCAAGCGACGCCGAGTCTAGTGGGCCTGGGGATAGTGTCTAGAAAAGCGGCTAGAGCTGCCGGAGAGTAAAAGAGCCAGCCGGCGTGTGGCGCCCGCCTACTACTCCTCCGCGGGGAACTGAGACGAGCGGGTAGCTTTGGGGGACCTATTTTGTCGATTTGACATTCCAGAGAGTGGGATGTAGGCAAGCGGAGGCTGGCTTTTGATTCTTTTTTTTTTATTCGGGATTCTTAGGAGATTTTTCGATTATGGGGAAAGAGAGGTTTGGGGGAGGGAAATGCGGGCTGAGAGGCAGGGCTTTTTTTTACGGCTGTGGGATTGTGGGAGAGATGCCGGGGATTATTTGGAGATGGATTTTAGGGCGAGGATGTAGTTTTTCGGATATTGGTAGCTATTTTTTTTATTTTATTAACATTGTGATGTTGAAAGTAATGATTTCTTTGAGGCGAGCCTGGAAATTCGTTTTTGTCAGGCCTGGAAGGAATCTTTTAGAACGAGTTTTGAATTGATTGATCAACTTCCTATAAGCGCGAGATTAGGAAGACATTTATGTCAAACTTCAAGGTTGAGAAAAAACTTGTAATACATTGTAGTGTTTTATACTATCTCTCGGGAATAAAATTAAATATTTAACATTTTACTCACATTATAGCGCCAAGGCCGGCTAAAAAACAAAATAAATAAACGAAACTGCCAAGATGCTCGTACTGCAAGTAACAAACAGCGCTATTACAATCCATTAAATAAATTAAATACCTTCCTCGCAAGCTAAACAATACCAACGTTCTTAAAAATAAAAAATCACAATAATAAACCATAACTAAAAATCCAACCCGCCTTATCTCAAAATCAGCTGTAGTCAAAAAATCATGAGCACAGCGTCACTAGATCTCCGCTAATAACAACGGCTCGTCTCCAGTTCTCACGTTCTCAAAGGATTCCCCTGTCATAAATCTACCCGGCCGCGCATTTTTTAGGGAAACGCGTTTATACCCAAGAACCAAAAAAAAAAAAAAACACACAGAGAAAAAAGTCGCTCTCACGCATGCTAATGAAAGATCCGCGAGCGTTAATAATTAATTTCGTATGTGAGCTCTCGGCGATATAAAAATAAAAAAAAAACGGCCTGAAGATGCATTCGCGCGAGGTCGACGGGAAACCAGTATACGAGTATACAAGTGCGCGCGCGCGAGTAGCTCTCCGAGCGAGGAAGCCAGCATCTCGCGCTTGGCTGTTAACACCCGGCCGAAGACGAGGAGTGGAAAGAAAGAGGATGGGATAGAGGAGTTGGGATAGGATAGCGTGCGGTTGAGTAATAGAGAGCTGGGGGAGGGGGGGAGATGGGGATTAGAAATTGGATTTTTGGAATTGGCCCCTAATTGGATTAGTTTTTAACAGTTGAAGGAATATGGGAATAAGGATGAGGAGAGGGGAAAAAAGAGAGGATGGCTCTTATCAAAAGTATAGGAGTGGGCGAGATCGTAAAAAAGAGGAAGAGATCGGTAAGAAGGAGAGAGAGAAAGGTAGAGAGAGGGCAGGTGATGTAACTGAAAATAAGAGAGAGGAAGGAGCGAGAGCCGGCGAAGAAACGAAATACCTTCACGCTTCCTTCGTTTCGCGAACCTGCGCCGCTGCTATCACCGCGTCAGGTATATAGGCTTGCCGGTTCCTGTTGTCCTGGCTTTAAATGGAGTTAAAGGCAAATTAGACTAAATTAATTTCTGAGTTCTACAGTTGTCATTTGGAGAGTTATTAATTTAACAAAACATTATTCATACTTTAGGCTTTTTCGAGCTTAGAGCTTTTTGTGATGAATTCTTAAATTTTGACCTCATTGTTTTTGGCAGAACTGCATATAAAACAAGTAAATTTAACATTCAATCAACAAAACTAAAAGCACCAAACCATACCAAAACCCAGCTTCAAACACCCTCGCACCACATGAACCTGCAACAAAGTCATTCAAACACACATCGATCCCGATCTCCAAGCATAATCCTCCTCAGCAGCACCTTGACGATCATTAAACCCACGGCAGACAAACCAACATTATCGCGACTCTCAATCCATCCCAACAGCCTTCAACAAGCGACTCGAGCCTAGAAAAAGAAGGGGGCGAGCTCTGTCTCACTCGCGATCGAAGATCGCATCGCGATCGTCGTCTTCTTCTCCGTCGTGATCAGACGACGGCGACGATGAGAGAATAGAAAATCCTCGCGTCCCTGACCCGCTGACCCTTTGCTGTATATATGCAGCTTAGAGAGGCGTGTGGATTCGCGAATCGCGGCTGTTGTGCTTCTGTGAAATTGAGAGGATTATTAGTCGCGGTTCGGTAATGTTAGACGGCTGTGCGTATATCGAGAGTGAGATGATTTTTAATGTAGCTGCGCAGAGGAAAGCCGGCAGTATTTCCGAGCTTATAGGATTTAATAAATTCATTCCAGAGTTAAAATTACCTTCGAGCGCTGGATATAGCCTCCGTGAATCTTACTTTTCTAAGCAGGCTCGTTTTGAAATCGCCTGTTACTTTGAAAACGCTCGCGTCTCGCGATTTCTATTTCGAAAGCTCATCCTCTCCCAGAGCCACGAGAGAGCAGCTATACAACGCCGTGACTTATCAAAGAACTCGCGACTCTGTGTCGTTGTCGCTTTTTTTGCATCGACGCTCTCGTCAAATACAAAGGAGCGTGTAGAAGCTAAATGAAAAAAAAAAGAGTAATAAGGATGGAGCGGGTAGCGTAATGATGAATGATCGGACGATTCCTCGAGGTCCAGAAAATCCGTGTCGTCGCGCGCAGTCCAAGGATATGTGCACTCGCTGCATTATCGCTGTGGAGATTTTCAAATTAAGAGGTAATAAGAGATTCTCGTGAGCAAGGAACAAAAAATAAATGATGCTTTGAGTAAAAATTACGATGCGGGTGACGGCTGGGATGCTTTTTTTTTTAATTTATTGTAGGATATTTTAATTCCGGGAATATATAGCGGAGAAAATGAGATTTTGCGAGGATGATATAAAAGCGCGCGGATCATTGGCCTCAAGGAGATTCGCATTGAGTGACGTCTTTGAGAAGAGTCGCGCGAGTAGTGTATAATGTATGTTGGTTATATGTAAATCGGCTTTGGCGTTGTTCTGGTTAAAATGTATTATATTGTAATAAGGAATGATGTTATGTTTTTGGGTTTAGTTGGAGTGATAGGGCAGAAAGTAGACGTATTGGCATTTTTATTTTTAACTTGTAAATGATAGATTTTACGCTAATTAATAGAGAAAAAAAATGTTTGGTAAAAATAACTACGCTCTGTATTATAGAGGTGACAGAGCTACAAATAAATAAAAATTAATTTCATTATAATTTTAGAAAAATTTTTTATGAAACAAAATAATTCACGTGCTTGCTACTCTGTTTTTCCGTTACCAGAGAGCTGAGTAATTTTTTACTAAACCGTTTTTCTCCGTGAACGTCTTCATTGAAATTTATGAATTTCCTTATATTTTATTTATACAGCAACGGTCGCTCCGCTCACCAGTAATCCACTGTTATAAATAAAACTTTGATTTGTTATAAATATACATTCCTGCTTATAAAACATGAACTTCAATCGCCATATTTTTCATTCAGGTCAAGCGGTTTTTGAACTCGACATTCTCCTCTCAATTTTGCAAAATTATTAATCAATTCCAAACAAAGAAATCAATCCTATACAGAACTCCGATCAAAATCTACAAAAAACTAATTTCAATCCATTAAACACACCCGCACCTAAAATCCATCGCTCAAAGCACAACCCATAACCCCCTAATTATCCCCATAACCCAACCCATCATAAAAAAACCCTCACACTCTTGCTTATACTAAACTATGTATCGCTCCTTTCGCCGGTCTACGTACTCACATACATAATGTTCGCGCCATCAATCTAGCATCCAGGAGCGGATCGCCTTGACGTAGAAGAGAGCGAGACCGCGGCGGAATAATCACGTGCGACATCGTCTCGGGAAATGACTCGTTATATAAACCGATCATTAGCCAGGCGCGCGCCGGCGGCCTGCATTTCTCGCGGCGCCTGATGGCTAATTCCGTGTGTGTTAGTGGCCATAATTTGATGAAATTTCATTGGGATGGTTTTTTATGGGTAGGGGAGGTTTGGAAGTGGGAGATGGGATGGACAGTTTGTCGATTGGTGAAGATTTGGAATTGATGTTTATTTATTGTTTCAACGTTTATTTTTTTTATTATTCTTAGCAATCATTAGCTACATAGTGTAGTTAATATGATGATATGGTATAGTAAAATATTTACGATAAAAATCACGGTATAATTCCGGGCTTTCTGCAAAGTAAAATATTAGCAACACTAGAATAAAAAAAACGTCATCTCAAATCAGCCAACGAGAAAACCAAAATCCTTCAGCACTCAATTCAAACAACAATCGCAAAAATCGACGAAAAAAAAAACCTCCCAGACACTTCCTCGGTCGCTACAAAGAAGATAATTACGGAAAGTGCTTTAGCGGACTGAATCACGTCAAACTTTGTCGCAACAGAATACACTCCTGTAATACTAGCGGCAAGTGCAGGAAGCGTATAATACCTGCGCAAGCCGCAGCCTCTCGGCTAAAGGCTGTTCTCGACGTCAGCGCAGCTGGTCCCCGCGATCTCCACTTATATATATACATACCCTGCGCACTAGGAAGCGAAAGAGAGAGAGAGAGAGAGCTGCTAGAATCGGAAAGAATTCGCCGACAGATTGTAATTATGACGACGTGGATGAAGATGAGGATGACGATGGGGCTTTGTTCCTTCTGATACGCTCGCGGTTCAAGGTAAAAACACGCGCGGTGGTTTTATGAAAAAAAAAAAAAAAAAGAAGAAGGATAAAGACGCTGCTATGATGCTTCCGGCTTTCGCCGATCGTAAATGAGGATCGAGCGCAGGCTCTCTCGTGTATGGGGCATATTCAGTGCGTATAATGGGCCCCGATGAGATCGCAGTATATGCCGAAGGTGGGAATTCAAATTACGCGCGCGTTACGTCGATAATGGCGCCAATTGCCGGCAGAGTGATAATGCAAGAGCCAAATGAAATTACGCTAATTAATTTATATATAGCGTCAGCGAGTGATTATTGGACGATTCCTGGATATGTTTGTGTGGAGAATCGCGGATGGACGAGGAACTGTTAGACGGGGCTGTGCTACGGGCGGACAGTTCTCGATGACGGAAGAGAAAGAAAAAAAAGAGGAAGAAAGGAATCCGCTCCCACAATGGAGCACCGGCATAAGAGCAGTTACGCGGGGCATGCATATACACACACACACATATACATACGTATATATATATTCACCGAGCAGAGGGAGAGGGGAAGAAGAAATCACGTGCGGCAGGTAGCGATATTGTTTGTTTCGCGAGCGCGTGTGTGTGCATACGGCGCAGCGCAGAAAGAGAAAGAGAGAGAGGAGGGAAGGGAAGAGAGAGAAAGAGAGAGAGAGAGACCAGGAAAGTAGGTCAACGTCGACACACACAGCAGCCCGGCGCGCGCTGCGGTAGAACCAAGTTCAGGGGCACGCTGGCTGCACTTTGTATACGTATCTCTCTCTCTCTCTCTCCCTCTTTCATCCTTCTTGTTCTCTTTGCCACGGTTCGTGAACTTCGAGAACGCCCGGATCGCGCCTCCTCTCTCGCGAACCTCTACGTATAGGATTGAGAGCTGAAAATTTCTATGTTTGCTTTTTAGAGCGGAGATTTATGGTTCTGTGCTTCGTTTCATTTTGTGATTAATAATTATCATTACTTTTTGAAATTTGATTAGAGTTACTTCACTATCCGATCGATCAACCTATCGAAAAAATTCGATCTAGAAATAAGAAATTAAATATATATTTTCATTATCAAAAATTTACCTTAACTTTTGACAATCGCAATATCAGCCTCCATCCGGAAGCATCCAACTCAAAAGCCTCGCACATCCACAATCACCGCTTAAAAAATCGCTTCCGCAAAGCGCATCACCATACATATCTACAAGCACACAGCCAGAAACACCCAAGCCGCGCTTAATCACTCCTTTCACTTTCATCGTTCCGGGCGCGGGCGAACGGGCCGAATTTAGTCATCCCCTTATCGGCCTCCTGAGATCTTCATTTCCAAGCCGCCGCCGGTGAAACACGTGCCTCCTCACCCCGTTAGTAAAAAAGCACCCGTGACGAGCGGCCGCGGGGATCGTTTAGTGTGAACCCTTCGTTTTTTTTCTTCTCTTTCTCCGTCTTTCTCCCGAACGACCGAAAGTAGAAGTGACTCTCTCGTTTCTGTCCGCCGATGATACATCAAAGGGCGCGACCCGCGGGAGATATGGCTTGCTCTTTCCTCTGTTTTTCTTCACTTTCGATTGTAGAGGATGAGCTGAGAGAGTCGGGGATTTTTCGGCACCCTTCGAGGGGATTTTTCAATGCGCTTTGGTTTTTTGATAGAAGCTGGTTTTTTGTGCCGATGAAATGGGACTTTCTTTTATTTCGATTCGGCGGGGTAAAATGAAATTGGCTGCTGAATACCTGCAGGATGTTGTGTAGATATTCTCAATTTTCCTTTAAACAATCATCGGAGTCTTAATTACACACATTAAGCAAACCGTTTTTATTTTATCAATCAACCAACTCAGCTCACGTGCAAACCAAATCGATTAAATTCCTCCACAACCAACGCGTCATCAACAATTCATCATCATTCCCATCGCTCAAACAACGCGCGAAACATTGTCATTATAATAATCCCCCATGTCGCCTCTCTTCTCTCACGCTCCCCTCATTCAGCTCGCATTATCATTAATCGAGGCAATAACCGGCGTAATACGGCAATAAAAAGAAAAATAATAAGCGCGAGAGCCGCTGATAAAAGCCCGAGCTCTCGGCCTCGTTGAATTATCCTGGCGAAGGCCGCAGCCGGCCCATGCGACGATAAGAATACATCGCGTGTACACAAACGCAAATTGCCGCGAGCTGTGCAACTGCCACGGTTAGCGTTCCAGATTGGACACGCGTTTATCGGCTGCATATATGAGCCTAGGAAAAAACAAAGTAGCCTAAGGTCTGCCGGCTGGGAAAAAATTTTTAATGCGCTTGCGGTTCTGTGGATAGTTTGATGGACGTGTGTTTGATGTTGAGTTAGTTTTGAGAGGTTGGGTTATTTTGATGGGTTGTTTTAAGATGTGACAATGGAGGTGGGAGAGGAGGAGGATGATAAAAGTGAATACCGGTCGGGGTGCGGTGTTTGTGCTGGAATAATTTTTGTAGCTGAAGAATGTACTAGGCGGCCTTCGCTGGGATCAGGCTACCAAGTGGATAAAAATAGTCGCAAATTTTATGTTGGAGCTCATGATGATCTGGCTTATTTTTGATAATGGGGAATTCTTTGTGGAATTCTTGAAATATTAAGTACTTGTGATAAATTATAGAAAAGAATATTTAATATCATTTATTTGAAACAAAAATATTACTAAAGTATAAACTTTTTTAGCACAACATTTTCAAAGGACAAAATAGTTTGAAAAGTGCATTGAATCTGAAAAAAACTAGGAAGTGAAAGTGAAAAACTTTCTCTCTATCACTATTACATAAGCTTTTCTTCCTTTTATGTTTCTCCCCATGTACTATTCCTTTTAACTAGACGATACAGTACTCCACTAATCGCTAAACACCGAAATAAAAAAATTCGCGTAAATTACATGCAGCTTTAAAAAAACTGATAAAAATTCGTAACCAAAAGAAATCTGAATTATTAAAGGAAGTTTAACTATCGACTCAACATTTAATTATTACATCCTGCATTTTGTCAACCGGCAAGTTTTTACACACATCCCCTCCCAAAAAAACCTTAATCCCGCGTATTTATTAAATTTTCGGCACCTCTCATCCTCCTCTGTTTCCTCGTCCCCATCCTCCCCACCTCAGGATCCTCACGAATAAATTACCATCGGCGTGCAGCAGCCGATATAACTTTTCGGTCGAAATCGATTAACTCCGCGATCTCCCGGCCATAAATCAGCTCTTCGACGCTTGTAAAATAAAATTGTTTACGCTGCGCGCATTATAAAATCCCAGTCAGCCGAGCAGCCGAGAGCTCGCAGTCAGTCCTAATTACACATAAATCAATGCGCTCGCTAAGATTATCGAGAAGAGAGAAAAAATAAAGATGGATAAGAAGAAGAAAAAAAAAAAATGTCTGCATATTTTTTTATCCTCTCCTATATATATCCTTGCGCTTCCTGCGGACGATCTGGTTGGGTAATTTTTCCCCGGCGCGCACGTGAGCTTCGTCAATTCGCGCTTCGCTTCCGCGTTTCAACGGCGGCATTAATTCGCCGCGCGCGAGCGATCCTAATCAGAGACGCGCTTGATCACGATTTCCTTCTCTTAGCCCTGTGCAAGAGCGGCTGAGCTAGCGGCGAGGATAAATAAGCGTCACTTTCCAGAGGTGGAAAAACTCGGAGAGGTTTTTCTTTGTGAGGATTCCTGCGAACTTGAGTTAAATTGTGTTTTAGAGAGGCGAGGCGGTGAGGTTTGCCGTTTGGATTGTCGGAATTAGCTAAATATTAATAATTTCTTGTAGTCTTGTGTAACAGCCATACAGAGAATCAATGAGAGCCGATTTCCGTGAATGTTAAATGCACATGCTTGTCTGAATGAATTAGCTATGTAATGCAAGAATTTATAATTTACCTTATTTAATTTGCAAAACTATTTCTGTTTCAGAAATCAACCAGCACACGTTTCACTGCCGATAGAGAGCGAAGGTTGATGAGCCCAAAAAGTCCGCATTTTTCTGCCTGTCGAGTGAGCAGAAAAAAGAGCGAGAAGGAGGAAGTCGAAGAATTCCAATTGGAGGGCCGTCCATTGTCCTCTTTCGATGATGCTCGTCGAACGAAAAGAGCGACGCTATGGAGCCGGCCTGACGGCGCTCATACGTATATTAAGCGCTTAATAATAAACCGGGAGAACGAAGAAGCCAAGAGAGAAGACGACAAGCTTTTCTTAGAGCTTTAGTTAAAGAAAATATGAAAAAAATTACAGTCGGGGTTCGGATGTAGTAGGAAAGCATGCAGGGTTATACGCACACCTAGAGTCCAATATACACCTTTTTCTTCACAGCTCTATTTTTTTTTTTTTTTTATTGTGGATGTTATTATTATATTAATAATAATACACTGATGTATTCACGTATACTATCCTGGAAGAGCAGTCGAATCGACGATGTTAAAGACTATACTTATACACACTGCTATTGTACTACTTTTAATATACTCTGAATTCTGAGCCGTAGTTTAACAGCGAGAGAAAAAAAAAATGAAAAAAAATTTTTATATTTATCGATTAACGTCGAACGATGCATTTTTCACGTACCGCACTGCCAATATACATAGATTTTATGGAAAATTGTTCATCGACTTTCTCGGATTTTTTTGCATTTGGTCTAGTGTTACCTATAGATTCTAAGACTTTGGGAGAAGCGACGACTGCCTGAGAGCGAAATTCTTCAGTACTGTCGCTATTATAATTTTGTTTTTGTTTTCAGAGTCTCGCGTTTGGTAAGCTCGCTTCTCCTTGATTTTCGACTTTAAACTGCCACCCTTGTTATTGTTGTCATTATTTAGAAATTAGCGAGAATAAATTAACCTTGACTGCTTTCGTTCCTGCGAGTGCTTTGGGTTCTTCCAACTTATTGTGAAATAACGTGTAAGATAGTTATCGTCAAAATTATTTATTTTTCCCTACGACTATGAAAAAAACGCATGTATTACTTAAGATTAGACTTACTCGGCAAATGAAACTCGGATCGGATTTCGCGCGTAATTTATATATATATTTTCCTAGCACAAAGTACTTGGCCGACGACAAAGCATTTAATTATCGACTAACCGTGCTTGTTCCAAGTTTCGTCAAAAAACCTTATATCTTTCTTTATTTTCGTACTAAAGGATTAAGGACAATCGAAATTTTCCGTATCCACGTTCTTAAACGTTTCTTCGAATTTATTTATCATACGTAATAAGCGTACGATGCTAATAAGCTTTAGCCGTTTTTTCGCGCCGCTTTCTCGGAGCGAGACACTGCGGCGTTTCGCAAAATTTAATTTTCCACTGAGAAAACACGGTCGAAGCGGATTTTCATCAAGAGGATCGAGCGTCGTGTATATGTATAATTTATGTGTACGAGTTACCAATCGACAAACGTTTGTTTATTATTTATAACTTATACGTAAAATTAATAAACGGTTTATTCGCACTTCACTGATTATTATGTAAAACATCGTATATATACGCAATAAAAGTATAATACGGACTTGCATTACTTTTAACAAATAGAACAGAGTACATGGAGCATTACAAAATTATGAGAGAAAAAAAATAATAGTTACATTATTGCTGGGTGAAATAAGTTTTATTATCAAAATACAATCAATAAACATAATATTAAAGCTTTTTATCGTTTCAAAGTATATCCACTTATTACCAATATTACTAACGTTTTTTCACATTAATACAATTTTTCGTGAAAATACGTGGGACCGCAGCTGATTTTCGAGGCGTCGCCCTAATTGCTCGAACGACATATTCCGATTCTATAATTGCAGGTTTTAGTCTTATACACTCAAGCTCTGCTTATTTTTGCCTTAATCACCCATGACACGCGTCCGTATACCTAATAATTCATAATCACACGCTTAATTAGTAACCTTAATCACTAACAAAATATTTTATCTGTTAAAGTACCTATACATAGAATTTAAATATGCACCTCCGGCGTATTAGTTCGAGCGATTAGAGGCACGTTTTTACAGTCGTTTATGAACGTTGAGAAAGTTTATCGCTACTGACCGAGTTACGCTTCGAGAAAGGAAGGAAATCATGTATTAACAGACCAAAAGTTTAATCAAGTTGAAAAAAAGGCTTCCGCAAAGATTTTCGTTAGTTAAATATTTTATGTTTTATGGCAAATAAACAGTGCTGCATTTGTAAAATATTTGTAAATTTTTTATTTTGCACAGTATTTGTGTAGAAGCGAAAATTTTTAGCGCATTATATGGTACACAAAATTTATGCGGCTTTTGTGCTTAATATTTTCTCAAAAATAATTTAACACAACACTCGTACACAAATTTTTAAACTGATTCTCTAATTCTCAAAGCATTACTTAGTCAAATAGCGAATACGATATTTTTAATCTTTAACATAAACATACGATTTTTTCATACAACGAAAATACAATTAACTAAAATATTATCATTTAAATGTTGAACATGATGCTTAGCACCCATAGTCATTGAGAATAGTTCGTCTTTTTTTTTATTTCATCGCACATTCCCCATCAGCACAGTTATATTAACTCTGTTTGCAGTTTATTATTGTTACCCATCTGTAAAGACTTTGATCCATTCGAATTAACGGTGATTTTTTTTTCGATTAGGTATAAGTTAAGCGCGTGAATGAGAGTAAAAGAGTGAACAAGAACATGATAAAGAAATGGAAAACTTGTTACAAAAAATGTGTAAAAACGAAAAACGAAAAGAAAGGAAATAATCTAATATTTATATATGTATAAATAAAGTATATATTTTTGTACACCAAGCCTGGGAAATCTTTTAGATCACTTCTTTCTTTTCCATCGGTTGCCTTTTACAGCCAACAATCTATAACAAAATCCAATTTTGGTAAACACACTCGTCTCAAAGTTGTACTTGCAATTCGATAAATTTGTTCTTTGCACGTACACGTAAAGTTTTCATGTTTTCTTCTTCAATCATCCCAAGAAGAGGCAATAAAAATTTTGTTGAAAAAAAAACGTGAACGACACGACACGCAGTGCAGTGTTTGTTTGCTTATGCGCGGCGAGTCGCTGTTGTTTATTACATCGCGCGCGTTTATTATTATTTCCTTTTTACATGTATGATAATATATAAATATTATATATATGAAAAACTCTTCACCGACCCGTCTGAGTTTTGCCTCGACTAGGACCGGCGGTATAGTCATCAACCCCCTAAGTTTAATTTACGCTATTCTAAATTATTGTATTATTATACGAACCTTAAGTATGTTCATTTTTTGTATAATAAAATAGCAATTATAAAAAAAATACCTTTGTTTACAATTATTCTCCTTCTTAATTACCAGTCAAATATTATATAATGTTGTACTTTTCTGGTTGTTTAAAATATAAAAAATCAAGTATTAGAATATATAATTTTTAGTAAGACAGTCTTATTGCTTAAAACAAAGTAAAAAAAACTGAGGTTTTATTCCACAATCAATGTCCAAAAATTATGATTTGAGGCTAACAAAACAAGATTTTAAAATAAAAAAAGCAGTATTTTTACTAAATTAAGATATTTAAAAAAAATTATTAAAAATGTTTATTTTAAAAAGAATTATGATATATGGAACACTTTAATAGCATTCAAATAATGTCTTAAGTAGAATATCAATTTATTATTTATTTATTGCTCAATCGGAAACCAGCAAATTTTTACAATCTATTGAATTGAATTAAAAAAAACTCACGTTAAAAAATTTTCCCATGCATTTAGCATTATAAAAATAGACTCGTATAAAACAAGTCAAGTTCATAAGTTATTCAACTCAATGGAGAGAAAAAACAAAGATTTGTGGATTTCCAATGATACGCACGTGTAGATCATTTATGATGTCACACGATTATATTCTAAACTGAGGTTTTAAAGAAAAAAAGAGGAAAGGAAATTATTGTAGCCAGTTGAATGAAGTTGGAGGATGTCGTATATCTTCATAGACGTTGCACAATGTTCCTGATTCAAGATGAAAAAAATTTATTAATGGACGTAAAAAAGGTGTAAATTATGAGCGCGTTATGACTCATTAATTATAGGACAAAGTTCTGCAGTAGTATATTTTTGCTGCAACGCGTTGTTACAAAAAACGTATTTTATTAATTAATGCTAACTAGAAATGTATAAATTACGTAATAGGGAAACTAAAAAATTTATCACCTGTATATTGACATTTATACATATTATTCACTAAAAAAAAAGTTTTTTTGACCGATCTTCTTTTTATGCTCGAATACTATGTAGTTTTATTTATTGAAAAAGTCTTGGTTCATTCAATAATTTAACACTTAATATGATTAGCAATTCTTACAACAATGGTACTACTTACATAACTTTTCTAAAAAAATTTCTATCTAATTATATTTTTCTTTTAACTCAAATTCATTTAATTGCTCATTTACCCAAATAAATCTATCTACTGCCAAATTCCATAAACAGCTGCTATTGAACAATAATTTACAATTACAAGGTGCATTCTCCTCGAGCTGCTCCGAACTTCAAAACTCATTTTTGTACTTGCCAATTGTGAGCAGTACATGTTTGTACTGTTAGCAGCTTAAAGGGAAGAAAAAAAATAAAGCTACGTGAAGAACAATGTTTTCCAGGCAGGTCTGCCTTCGTCCATGAGTAAAAGAAGAATGTAGAGGCTGTTGGCGAGCGCGCGCGCGCGCGCGGGCAGGGATCGGCGCGTGCCTGTTGCTCCTTTTCTTCCCCTTTTTACTCACCCTATAGTGTTTTGTTTTTATATACAAAGGCTACTGGCGGCACTGGGTTAGTAGGCCTCTTTTCTTCTCCCTTCCTCTGTTCCTTCCTGATGTACGTCTCTCTCTCTCTCTCTCTCTCTCTTTTGCAGCACTCCTTTTCGCTCTCGAGACTCGTATATATTTTCATCTCTTGGCCTCTTCTCCGTGCACGTTTCTTTCTATAGCTCATCACTAAAATCTACAAATTTAAGGTTGATTGTCGATTTATAATTTGAATTTGCTGCATGCACATAAAAAATTGCAGGGCAAGGGTTTGCAAATACTTGTAATACTATACCATGAAAAAGAATTTTCATGGAGCATTGACGAAAACTGGATGGCATTACATGTTTGCAGGCCCAAGTGATTTATGTAAATATGTTCAAGTCTTACGCTCATATCTTGTTATTTTTCTTAAAGATAAAGTGTTTTATTTTATTAATTGGTACTAATTCTTTAGCGATTTATATTTTTTTTATTATTAAAGTTGAATTAATTTTTTATATCTTAGTCAACCCTAATTTTTCGATTCTTTATAGATTAAAAAATGTATGATTTTTTTTTATTATCAGAAAACATTATGCAAAACTTAATTTTGAAGATTACTTACTTTTTTTACAAAATTTCCCTAATATTTTACCTAAATTAGTACTATTTCAGTTTGTATTTACGAGAGTACACCCTAAAATAAAAAATATTGAACAATGAAGAAGTAAAATCCACGTTTTAACAAATCATTGAAAAAATCAGACTTTTCTAGAAAAAGTGAAACAATAATCAGAGTTTTATCATTTTCTATACATTAATTATTTTGTTTTAGCATCTACGAATTTCATCTCTATTTCACGGCACAATTTATAGCCGATACTAGAAAATAAAAACGACGCACACGTGTGATAGATGAAGACTCGTGCCACTAGCGAAACTCGTTCTTAATGCAAAGCCGAAACTTCCTCGTATCCGCAGCTCTGCGCTTTTTGTCCCTCTTCTACAACTTTTTATACCCACGAATATATCAACCTCCCATAAAAATCCGAACGATAAATCTCAAAGCGCTCAATTGTCTCTCCGTGTGAATCCTGGCACACTAATGGAAATTCATGAATTGCGAAATTACGCGTGTCATACGCATGCACCAAAATATTCCTCCGACATCCAACGTGCTTTTTCACATAATACCTATCCAGCGATAAAAAAAAAAGAGTGACGCCTTTGTCGGTAGTTTCGCCCATTTCTTCCGTTTTCACCCACGCGTCCAGTCCCACACGCGAGTCTATAAGGTATACTTCCGCTTGGCACATGACTCCGCGCGATCCACGTGAAACTGCCGGAAGTTACTGGGAGTCCGTTTTTTTTTCTCTATTCTCGCGGCGTCGATATATAAGGCGGATTACATTTGCCTCGATAATATTCTTGATGGTTGCAGAGGCGTCGATGCTTTAAGCCTGCGCGCCGGCCAGTGCTTTTCAAGTCGGAGAGACACACGACCTATTTGATAGGTTTACGAGCTGCCCGAGTTAGGAAAAGGTTAAGAGTGAGTGCGGATTGAAAAAGACTTTTTGCTTGAGAGCGAGAATATAGTTGGTTTAGTCTAAGGGATTTCTCATTTTTTTGTATATAGACAAGAATAATTGTTGAACAAGAAGAAAGGAGAGCTTTGGTTAAACTCACGTAGTATAAAGTATTTTTTTACATATTTATCTAGGACGAAAGATCTTTAAAAATATTTTAAGTAATATTTTTTATAAGATTTTTTGGTAATTATAAATCTTTTACGAGATATTTTACGGAAAAATAAAAGTCAACATGTATTATGGATTTTTGTTAAATATTTTTCATATATTTTAGAAATATTTTGAAAGAACATGATCTTTTTGGTACTAATTCTGTTAATTTGATTTCATTTTTTTACATTGTTAATAAATATCTAATTATACCATGCTATTTAATTTTGTCAGAAGTATTTTATATAAAATTTATTTGTAAAAGGGATAACTATCGGTGTATTAAAATAAAATAAAAATAGAATAAAATATAAAGTTTTGTGGACATATAAAAATCTAATATCAAATATTTTGTAAAATATTTTCGGTATTAATATAATAAGATACTAACTTTAGTTATACGCTCACGAGTGCAATATTACGCGTTTTCTTTTAGTAGTAAATGAATATTAAAATCGTGTCAATTAATTAAATATAAATTAAAACATGAAATTCTTTTGGGATTATATCATACAAAAAGGGAGTGCATAGGATCTGTTAATTTCTTTTGTGATGTACATAATACATTTTCAGATATTATAATAATATTTATATAAATATTATGTATCAAGACTAAGTTGTAGCTTTAATTCTTTAAAAAATATGTATGTAAAATACTGTATTTTAAATACTATATTTTGTATTTTGATGTATTCAAAATATATTTAAACAAGATTTATAAATGTACTATGATAAAACTAAATTGATAACACGTACCTAAAAAAAGGAACAATATTTAGCTTATTAAATAATTTGTGTTTGTAATTTCTTTGATGTATACTCGTATAGAAACACTAAAACCTACAAAAATTAGTGTGATCGTTATAGAAATTTTTTATCGAAGCTTCAAATGTTTATTTTATTAAAAGTGGGCTAAATAAAATGATTTTTTTTAAATGATGAATAATTATAATAAGTATAAAAAAAATTTGAACAATGCAAGTTACATAAAAGTTGATTTATATCAAAAAGTAGAAAACGTTTAATAAAAACATAAACTTTTAAAAATCTTATTATTCAATACATAGTAGTAACAATAGATACTTTTAATTTACATTGTAAAAGCAATGCAAAGGAAAATTTCTGGAAAAGCGCATTATTCTCAGGTCTACTCGAGTCTCACCTCCGGGCGGTACATTAAACCCTCTTCTCGTAACGGAATATCCGCTTATCTAAGCGTATTTCTTTGCCAACTGATTTCGAGGTCAATAGGGAAAAAGAAAGTGCATGCACTTGTCGCGGGTTCAAGGTGGCTCGCGCATTGGATAATCAGCTGTGTCAGATCGGTCGGGTGCGCTTAGATTTCTTGCAGAGGAGCAATTACGCGTTAACCTGATTGTGCAAAGAATTTTACGCCTTTTTGTTCTGGCTTGATGCATGAACTATTCATGATGTTTTTAAGAAAAAACAATATATTTGAAAATAATAGCTAATATATTAGTATTAGAAGATGAAAGGGTTACACTCGGAAGAAGATTCTATTAACATTCAGTCTGCATATTAAAATCTTTTTATAAAACTAGTGATTTCTTTTGTCTCTATAATAATTATTATAATATATGACAAGATACTTAGAATTACATTCTTATAATAATTATTTTTAATCTTAAAACATTATTCATATATATTTTTTAACCAAATCTAAAATTTTAATAATTGATTTGTATTGTTAGAAAAAAAGAGCGGTTCTGTATACAAAAAATAAAAAATATTTTAACACGTTAGGCATAGATCCATTGACACATTACTATACTTAAAAAAATTTATCAAAAACATTATCTATGTTACAACCATTCCCAACAGTTTTATACTTGACATATATATTGACACTTTAAAAAACAAAAGTAATTTGAACAGAACGTCTGAAACTCGAAAAAAATCCTTGTTTGATCTCTTGTCTTTCCCTCGTTGTCAACTAGCTAGAGTGCATTTTTTTCTCGCGTTCACTGTCACACAAAAAGGATCTTTGCTCTCCAAACATCTGGAAACCCGGTAGCAAAGAGCCCCCTCTCTTTTCACTTTTTCTTATTTTTATCTAGAATCACGTCCACTGCATCCAATTGTTGCATGGACGTACAGTAATGAAAAAAGCCACTGCATAAGACAAAATCGGTTCTTTTTTAAAAAAATAGCTTTTCGAGTTTTAAGATCCTAACTCTTAGTTAATTAAGAAAATATCCACCAGCTTATTAAATCATATTTACATAATGATAAGTATTAAATCTACTTTTTCGTATAATCAGTGAAGTCTAATAAACTACAATTTGACATCAAGGTGAATTACTCCACTGATTAGTCAAGCAGTTGAAAAAGCTCAGCGGTGCAAACGCAAAATGAAAACTGTCTGCACTACCTATACACAGTCTTACCGATCCCCTCAAATAACCCGATTGTCAATCAATGTTTGAAGTCAAGCCGCTGCCCCCCCCCCTCTTTCTTCCACCAAAGCTTTATTCTTTGTATCAAAAAGATAAGTTCAACTTCTTCAGCCAAGCCGAAAAATTTCTTTCAAGTAAAAAAATCTTCACCTGTTGCTTCTCGCGCGACCGTTTTCCCTATTCCCCCCTTTTGACTTCGCCGGCAGAGATTTCGCCGAAGGGTTGCCTCGTAAAAAACGACTCTCCCTCTCGCTTTTCTGCGACGAAAGTCAGTTACCGCATCGCTTTCTTCCTCGTTTTTTTTCTTCCGAAAAAATGCTCTATCCAAAAGTGCCGATCACCTGCGCCTGCCTGTATATCTCGTTCCGAAATCTGTCTTTCTCTGGTGGACTGTCGGTTCGCAAGGCGACAAGATGGTTTTTTCTTTGGCATTGTTCCAAACCCCTGCGCGCGCGCGCGCTGGCTTCGATTGGCATCGAAAACTGTCGAAGCTTTGGAAAAAAGATTTATCGAAGAAAGTGGAAGCGCCGCCAAATTGTAACGGCTTTCAGCACGTCAAATATGTATTTGTCTACCTTTGACTTCTCTCTCTCTCTCTCTCTCTCTCTCTCTCTCTCTCTGCTCTTTATTTTCATTTTTTATGGTAATATAATATTTTAACAGAGGTAATTATCCAAATTCAAGCAATAAGTAAATCATAAAATCAACCGTGAGTGTTTATTTCTTTTCTAAGTTTAATAAGATAATGATGTTATGATGTTTATGATATATACAATTTGATACTGACGAATAACTTAACTTAAGACTTCACTTGAGAATGTTATAATTTATATAAACAAATTATATTTTTGAAAACTTTGGCAGTATGAAAGATGTTATAAACTATAATTTATATTTTCCATGAAGTATAAAAACCAAATAATTGATTGCAAGTTTATTAATCTGATATTAAACCTTACAAATCGTTACCTACTATACTACAAAATAATTACTAAAAAATATTACTATCAAATAATTTTTACAAATAAGTTTTTGAATGTAGTTTATAAATAAATATACTATATTATAATTATTTTAAGGATTAGATGTAATGTTACTTTCTCAAAGAAGAAACTTTGTAAAGACGATATTTTTGGAATCTGATTTTCATGAATTCATATATATGTAAGTCACCTAGTTTAGAAAAATAGTATCTGAATGAAGTAATGTCTTAACAAAATTTTGTGGCCATTAGAATACATCTAAGGAATGAGCTCAAATTTGACAAGCCTAGCAAACTTGATATAATTTAGTACTGATTATTAAACTTACATTTAATTTATATTTAATAAGACACTAAATTAACGGAAGAATGCTTAAAACTATAAAATTTCATTTTTCACGTATAATATAATAATGAATCCTTTCTAACAAAGCATTCTGCTAAAGCAGTCTCTCTTACAAACCCTCCTCTATCAAGACCATTTTAGCCCGAATCCATATTTTCGCTCCTCCTAGTATCCGTCCTCTCCTCGCAAAAATCTAACAACGGCGTGAATCACCCAATCGTTCTCCACCTACTCTCCCAAAATTTTTCCACGAAACCAAAGAACCGGAGAAAAAAAGAGCTTCAGCCCCTCGCGCCAAAGAAAAAGAAACCACTCACACGCACCGCCTTCCCTGGAATCTCTCTCGCCTAGGATTCGCGCATAAATCTAGGCTCTCCTCCGGCCGAGCAGACACGCGCTCCACCGGAAATAGGAGAAATAGCAACCCTTTGGGCAAGACTGGCCGCGAGGAAATGAGAGTAGATAATCGGGGCTTGTGAAAGATTTCGGGGAATCTCGCGCGTTTCACTTTCGGCTTCGTTCTCTTTTTTCTCCTCGAGGCTTCGCGAATGACGGCACCGGCCAGGAATCCTCTTGTTCCTCCCGCGCGCGGCTGCTCAGGAGGACGAGAGCGCAAGCAGCCGAGCATTGATAAGCCAATTTAAAATGCCAAGGATAATGTAAGCGCGGCCAGGTTTGACTCTCTGTTTTATAGCGAAGTTTTATGTACCACGTAGCTCTCCCGCCAAGCGCGGGATCTTTTTGTTCGAGCTGTGTTTTGGTCCTGCGCGAGGCTGCTTCTCTTTGGATTATTTTATTGCACGTTTGGCTATGTGTGTGGTAGGTAGGGGGGAGATCGGTCGATGTAACGTGAATCATCCGGCGAACCGCATTTTTCGACTAGTTTAGCTGGTACTTTGCATATTTTGGGTGGGATGTATTTGATTGGTTCGGGATTTTATTTGAAAATTTATTGATCTAAAATAGCCACCTGGCTGGAATAGATTTGTCTAATTGCCGTGTTAGTTGTCACGTGTTCATAGATAAATAATTTTTCCTCAAAAATTTGAATTCTGTTTTTTAATAACTAAACAGAAAAAGAAATATCAATACAATTTCAAAACTCTAATAATCCGCAAGTATCACAGTATCACTTGTTTGATTCGCGGAATGAGATTAAACTTTAGAATATTTTTGCAGAAATAAAAAATAACTATCTAAAAAATAAATGTCAAATGCTCTAAAAAAATAAGATTTTCGAATTTTTAGTAGATTTAATATACATATAAAACGGTTTACTAGATTTATTTTAGTAATTTTTACCTACCATTATACTGGTTAAAATTTGAACAACATAATACGAAAATCGTCTGAATTTCTACTTATGGAATTTTAAAATTAATAAGTATATTTTTGAACGTTAATTCTGGAAGCTTTCTTTCTCTACTTTGATTTTAGTTATTTGAAATTCATTTAGGAAATTTTTAGTCTAAATTATTCACATTTTAAGAAGAACTTCTTTTTTCACATTTTCCTTAAACTGAGACTGAAAACGTCTTGTAATCTCAGTTTTTCAAGCGGTAGACCGAACGACTTCACCGTTGCTCATTTTTTGGAACCTAAAGACATAACCCAAAATTTTAGTAAAATCTCGAATCCAAAGGTGTGACATGCTCCTAATCAGTGGCATCGAAATGTTGACTTAAAATATTGCAAAGAAATAGCGTATTATTACGGACTGTATGGACGTGCGAGGAAAACACCCCCTTTCCCTTAAATATTCAAGATTGAAATTATTAAGCAAGTGTCGAAATATAAATCTCTTATTTTTTTGTACAAATATAGATAAATGTATTTCTTATTTTTATAACTATGTATTAAATTATAGTGACAAATAAGTATACCGTAATTAGCATGCCATGTTTGATTATTTTATAATCAATATTAAGAATATTTAAAACTTAAAGAAATATATTAATTTACTAAGCAAAGAATCTTTGGAAAAATTATAATACTGGGTAGTAACGCTGCATTAAACTACGAAGATTTAAAAAATTACTCTAATTTACAAGAAATTTTATTACAATTGTAAAAAATCTCATAAAGTTAACCGTTCTGTCTTAAAGTTTTGTATAAAATATGGTAATTTTTTTAGTCTGTGGTAGTTTTACTGTCTAATATTGTAATGTTCCCAAAGATTCTTCTTTCAATGTGTTAATTTAATAGTCAGTATAATAATCTTTGAATTTCATTTTTTTTTTTAATTTTTTAGCTGCCTAATTTTCTAAAGAGGAACACCAACAACACTGCAAAAAAAAATTATACTTTATAGAAAATTTTATTGTAATTGTAAAAATGTTTCCTATAAGTTAGTATTTTAAAGCTTATTACACTAGATAATAAAATTTATTTTATTATTATTATTTATAATTATTTTTTTTATAAAATTCAGCAATTTTTTGGAGTTTTATAGTTTCTGGCAGCTGTACTAACTAATATTGTAATTTTTTTTCTTAATGCACTATGCTTGATCAGTGTCTAATTATTAATAATTAGAAAATTTATTAAATTCAATAAATATAAACACGATTCAGCAATCACTCCTGACTCAAATAAAGAGTTTCGCTCCCTAAAATCCCAATCCATCATTCAATTTCCATAAACCAGCGATATCAACACAGCAGCGTTCGGAAAACTAAAAATCTCAACTCGCAGAAATTCGCACAGCCTTCAAACAATTAAAATGCATTTGCGAGCGAGTGCAATCTCCCCTCCCCTATAGCTGCGCTCTTTTTTCCTCCCGGCCCCGAGGTGCTTTGCGCACTGCACACACATTGCGCACCTCGAATAAAGTAGCTCTCGGCGCCACGCGCGCTGAAAAAGCCGCGCCGCCAATTGCGCAAGTCGAAGATCATTGTTCAAGTTCATTGTTCAGTCATTGTCTCGGCCGCGAGGGAACGAGCTAGAGAAAGAGAGAGAGAAAGAGCTGGCTCGCGCCGCGGAAGTTGAGGAGAGCCGTCAGAGATAATTCAATGTCACGGAACGCTCGACGGTAAATTGTTAATCGTCACTTTTGCAAGGTTTCTCTCCTTTTTTTTTCTTCTGTTTTCTCACTTCTTCTCTTGCCGATTTTTTCTTTTCGCTGCTCTTTTGTCTTTTCTGATTTTCTATTTTCGTTTCGTGCTCGAAATTGCGCCTTTCGGACGGTTGGGCTGTTGTGTAAGAGGAGGTTTGATTAGTTGATGATGAGTTGGTGGCAGGGTTACGAGAATGGCTCGGGTTGATGAAAGTTTTATTGTGAAAATAACAAATAGATGCGTAGGCAAGATTTAAATTTTTTTCTTTTGCACCGATTGTATTAGATACATGTTATTATTTGTTTTTTTTTTTTTTATTGGAAAAACTCTTTATGAGGAAAATACATTTTTATGAGAATAATGATTTTTAAAAAATTTTTTTATCAGAAACACGTGTTAAGGTCATCTTGAGAGTACATACACGTTGGTGCAACAGATCGATTTTGCAAAAATTCTTACTTGCTTTAAAATCGTAATAGTTTATGTTTTATTTTAAAATTTACCTTGTATACTGATAACTTAAAAATATGAATTTTAGATATTTTTACCCGCTAAAATAATTTTACTTTAAATGAATTTTAAAAGCCCATTATATCAACGTCAAAAACAATCTTCTAAAATAATTTTTTATTAAAATAGTTCAATATTAATAAGCAAATTTTTTACTGAAGGAATAATGCATCACGTAGTATCATAATCAGTCTCAGAACATATCGTCGCTCCTAACGAAGACTAGTTCAAAAACTACCTGTTTTAAATTTGTTATTTGGGACTTAAAACAAAAATAAAATTTTTTTCGGAGCTTGATAGATT